>JANSTQ010189304.1:0-15889 GCA_026167885.1 Bergia puertoricense
AGTAGGGGTATGCGCATGGCTTGCTTGGTGAACGATGATCCCTCCCATGTTTCACGGCGCTCCGCCGCCTCCGTAATTAAAACAATTTTAGTCCATCAAGACAGCCAATCATTGCAAAATGAGCCAGTCGTGATGCAAGGGTAATCTTCGTATGCCTTTTTAACCTAGCTCTTGCTTTCTTTTTTCGTTTCCCGCTCGTGATCGTATTTCGGTAAGGGTGTTGAACTCTTGTTGGTGCTGCAGGTATTTCATAACGAGATGCTCTTCCACGTCAAGTGTTTCGGAAACTTCAGTGATCTTTTCCTGACATGCAGTGTCCAAATTTAGCTTTCTTTGTTGCGTTTATAAAATTTCGAAAATCGAAGTTAAAGTATTAGAAAAACTAGTATTAATACACATCGTGTAACATTTTTAAGGAGCAGTAACTGTATGGAGTTTGGAAACTGCTTTTGTTTAATTACAAACTTTATACTTCATTTACGAAAAGTGTCAGACTGAAAAGTTTCGGACAATAAATTTCGCACGAAAACCTTTGGAACGGTTTTTGGTACATTTTGGCCTTTTTTTCTCTGAAATTGTACTGAGGCGTCCTTGCTCTGATAAAACATAGCAACTGGAGTAAGCATCATCAGATTTATTGCATACATTGTCGTTTGGATCAGTTCAGTTTGAAAACAACAAACTACAGACATATTCAGATGGCAGAACTAAACAAAATGAAAGTTTCTTCAATAATAATGGCTACTGAGCTGGGCTGAGTTTTCCCTCAAAATTATTACTAAATGTCTTTGAAAACTTGTTTTTCTGCCCATTGATGACACGGGGGACTGTTCAGTCACAAGCTTGATTGTTGCAAAATGCTTCAAATTGCAATAAATTACATCATCATTAAAACATGTATTACATGTATCAGAAACATATATATATAGATATATAGACGATAAAATATGTGGATTGCAATTTTCTTTGGTTTGAAATTTGCAAATACTTTTTTCCCAAAAGTTTTTCCCTCCGAAAATTTTCATAATTAAAGTATATTTTATTGAATCTCAAAAATATTTCAAGACCCTCTCAGCGTCGAGCTACGTTTTTTAAACAGCAACAATTTTTAGGTCTGTCGAACGTACACCTTAATTTTTCTTACATTCCCACTGTGTACACTGCTGCAGATGCTTAAAGTACACCCCAATTTAACAGTGAAAGCGTGTTTTATATACACTAATGTGTAGAGCTCGGTGACCACATTTTTACTGTTCATAAAAACAACAAACAATGAATTCGCCGATGAATTTGTTCAACTCCTGTCATACTTCTACCTTTTTTCACTTTTGTATTACTCCGACAACAGTAACGTGTGTGTATATTTACTAGCAGTAAGGCTCCAAAAACAAACTGTTCGGATACCTCATCGCCTTCCGTCTCCATGAGGCAAGGGCAGCTAGTGGGTAGTAATAGTTTTCAAGTTCTGTGTATGTCTTTCGGTTGTTCGAAGGTGGTTAACTCGGGTTAGGCCAAATTTCAAAGAGCAATTTCTTCACCAAGGAATATGTTTCCAGTTCTTATAAAATACTATTCAGTCTTCCCTTAGAAACTCAATTGCTGAACCCAAAATGGTAGCTCAAATCAGTCTGTAAAGTAGTAAACACAAACATGGGTTAAATATTTAACCCTGGGTTAGCGCTAATCGGCTTTCGAACAACTAGGCCCATTTTTATGGCCAAAAACCGTCTTCGCGGGAAAAAAAAAACAAAAAAAAATTTGTCAGGTCAAAACATCGATTTAAATAAATTTGCAAATTTTAGGTCGGCTTGAGTTCCTACAATGTTTTTCCATCAACAATTTCATAATTTTTACAATTTTACTTTCTTACTTTTATGGTTGCAAAAATATTTAAAATAGCTACCTTTTTCTGTTGGGATATAGCTTGACACTTCAAGCCAAAACCATTTTTTTAAAAAGACATACATTGAAGGTGTAGGTTCCTTATTGTTGTGTGTGTGTTTTTTTGGTTGCAAAGTTTTAAATACAGTACTAGAAAACTTCATGAAAGCCAGTTTTTGAGGACAAATCTGGTTTTAATAGTTATATACACACGCTTTTTTCTTCTTTATATGAAGAAACTTTTTAAAAATACAGAGGCTAAGATTTGCCCAAAGTTAAAAATAAATTAAGCTAAGAAAAATGTCCACGATCAAGCTCTGTCTCAGATCCATAAAAAACAACTTTTCAACAAGAACAGTAGTTTATGAATGAAAATATAAGAGCAACTTAAGAACAATTTGAAGTTGAATTTTCGACAACAATTATCTGGTTCTTATATAAGAAAAAGAGAAAAAAAGGAAACGTATACTGCTACAAACGCTTGTATTTGCATGAAGGTAGGGCATTAGGGGGAAGGAGAAACTTTAATGAATTTGGCAAAAGTTTAAGCTTGGGGAAATTAATTTGCTAAAGTTAGTTTTAAATACACACGGATGATTTTCCAACAAAAGCCAAATTTGTTTACATATAACGAACATTTCTGCTCTGCCCTGCCATTATATTTGGTGTGTTTTGGATAGTTCCTTATGGAACTCCATAGCTCTTAATTCTTACTGATTTTCTTTTAGATTTCATTTTGATTTTTAGGCTACAAAACCTGTCTAAAGCGAATAGTCAAAAAGGCTAATAATTTTTCACCCGCGTTCGGAATCGGCGACGTAATTTTTTAAAACATAAATTATAATGAATTGTATAGCTCGGCATTATGATCTTGTTGTATCTTCCACTATCAGTGTTATTACGTCGGTTGGCTTGGCCGCGGCTTTTAAATTTAACTTTTCTCCTTACTCCATCTCCTGATCGCAAATGTTTTAGACATTTATTCCAGTTCTTAATTCTTTTGGGGGTACCATTTTGACACTGTTTTAAAACTTGTAAGAAAAATAAATGAAAGATACTCCGACAAAAATCTTTTGAAACTATAAAAAGTCATAGAACAAGAGCAACTGAAGCTGTCCAATCGCGAATTATCCATTCCCATTTTTCTGAACAAAAACCGTGGATAAAATTTGTTATATTTTGGGAGTCCCCCTCCCTGCTTGAATTGTCATTCCGCTCTTCGAAGCTGCTGGGAAAAAAAATTTGGTATATGTGTCGATGGTTACGTTTTTGTTTTCTTTTTTTTATCCAGTGAGACTCGTGTTATACCGCAATACGCTTTTTTTAAGACCTGAAAACCTTTATGAAAGAAACTGAGTCTCAAATTTGCTCAAACTATAAGAACAATTTAAGAAAATCTACGGTTCAGTCAGGTCAAACTACACATAAAACCCATTTAGATTTATGTATCATATTATGTATAGAAATAAAAACAATTTACGAACAACTTGGTGTAGGACTTGCCAAAGAACGAGACCGATTAAAAACAAATGGCTAGATTTATTTGCTTCTAAGTGTATATATGTACCGTGAAGGGAAGATTGTGTACATGAATTAAAAATGACCATCCTCAATGTTTGGTGCTTGCCGATTCGAGCAGTAAAATGTTTTTGGCGGTTTATATTCCACACGTGCACCACAGATAGATAATTCTAAGCAGCAAGTATATCATAATTGAATGATTTGAACCGTCAATCGGTCCATAGAGATTTTTCGATCTAGAAAAACACGCATTACAATTATAGAACAGAAAAGTTAAAAAGCTGCTTATTTACAGCTAATTGCTGGGCCATCGATCACGTAGATTGAACGAATGTGAATCACTGCTAAGTAGGAACAAGAATCGCGTTCTAAACTTTCAAATTGGCATAGCTAAATCTTCACGTTCAAGGCATAAGATTTGTGAAGAACTGTTTAGTCTTCAAGTTGGTTTTCCTAATTTGTTTGTTTCTTTATTTCGCTAAATTTGATAACTAACAAGTGAATTTTATGGACAATCGAGTTTTGGATGCTTGTGAGATTTTCGCCAAATTTCTATAACAACGAATGAATGCTAAATGAAACAATACATTTCGAAAACACTACAAAATTCACTTTTAATCCATTATAACTTTTTGTATACCATCCTCAAAGTCATTGACTTCCATGAATTTCACAATGTTGTGTTTCCATTTTTTTTTAGAAGTAGCTTCGATGTGTTAACAGAAGAACTTGACAACCATTGAAACTGTAAATGGAAACCAACTCCACTTGCCTATCGATCAAAATTATCAGATTATAAACACGTCCTCCAAACTATGACTTTGAATTCCAATCAAAATGATTCTAAAATCAACGTTTTTCTCAGCTAATACCAAATGTTGGTATGCCTATACTGAACAAAATGTTTGAACCTTTAATCCAATTTAATTCCCAGGAAAATTCATCAAGAGTAACATATTACTGACGCACCAAGTTCTTCTTTTACTGAAAATATAATTGATAATTAAAGTGGACATGCTGACCACATTTTGTCTTTTAACTGCCACGCCGTTTGCAGTAACATCTCTGTAGCAACAAGCTCTGTTCTACATCTTATAATCAATTTTAAAGAAAAAAGTAAAAGCACTAATAATGAAGTAACGCTGAGTAAAGAAAATTATATGGCCTGATTCCAGCTCAGTTACTTCTCAGTCAAGAATATATTTTGAAAGCTTCCAATTCGAAAATTTGCTATAAGTATCACTGAATTCATCTGACTTTAGACACATATTCACAATGATATAAACTTCAAATATATATATTCGAAGATATATATAACAAAAATATATAACAAGGATAGTTTTTACTGGAAATCTAATCACAAACAAATGGAGTGAACTGCAAAGTTAAATATTTTAAGTATTTTTTCCTTGTCTTGCTATCATAAATTCTATCAGCATTCATTGCGAGCAGAGTATAATTTTACGATAGGGACACGTCAAAATGTTTGAGGATGTCATAGAATTTCTCTGATTTAAAAGTCTTTAGTTTTGAACTAATCTAGAGCAGGTCTCAGCGACACTATGAGCAGAAGTTCCTCCTAGTTTCACGAGAAAAAAACGACCAAAGATTTTGACGAATTTCTCCCTTTACACTTTTTATGAGAACAAACGTAATGAGAACATAGAGGCCGAGATGGCCTAAAAATAAAAACAAAACAAAAACAAAAAGAGGCTCAAGTAAAATTTCAATCGAGTTTTTTATATTACTTTATATTAGAAAAAAAATCGAATCAAGAAATCCGTTTTCTTGTTAAAATTACGCAGGTGTGTAATTGAGTTACCTATATAACATAAAAGCTCTCTTAAGCAGGTTTTCTATCTTTGAAACAAGCATACAATAAGAACATTTTGAGGCTGAAATTGACAACAAATAAGAACACTGAGCCTGAGCAAAGTTTTACTGATTCTTAAAAATAATTATAGTCTGAGTAGCATGGAAACTTACTTGAGAGTAAGGAATCCATTATCAACATTTTATGTTTTGACTTTACTTTTATCATTACGCACTGACACGATTTACTCACTTTTCTTGATACATATACAGTCTGGTTTAAACGTCGATTTTCACTCTCTCGTGTAAAATTTCACTTCTCGTCACACTCATTTTATAAGAACAAACTTTCAAAAAGAACATCGAGGCTTTATTTTAATAATAACTTAAAAATCAATCTCAGATGCAAGCTCGTTTTGATATCTTAGTTTTTCCGTATGTATTCAAACATGGATAATTTGAGCACGATTTCAGACTGAATCGCCTGCTGAAAAATTATTCTGTGACTGTAACAAAAAGCCTTGTCACAAAAAATTTTAAAACTCGACTTCATTTCGACGTTTCCAAACAAAAAATACGCAATGTTTCATTCCAGTGTTGCCCAGTTTTAAAATTGCTGCAGCAAGTAAATAGACAAGACGAAATGACTGTGTTGCGAACCAAAAAGACTTTACTTCAGCATTAGTCCTTTTGATCCTAAACTAGGGTTATCGAATAAGCAAGAACCACCAAACTACATGCCATGTACAGACTAATTCCTGCCGTAAAATGTACGGTTTGGCACATGGAGGCATCACACGGTCTTGTCGATTGCATTAGACTGCTTGCTGCCTATTTTCAATTTGACAGTTGTTTCTCAAACGCCGTAATAAGATTGTGCTTTAAAACTCAGTACTAAACCTTAAATATCCATTGGAAGTTTTCTATAAAAGCTACAGGTATAATAAAAATTTTTGTTCAACGAGTTTCTGTTCCATATTGAATAGTACTGCACTTTACTGGGCAGAGACTTCCATCTTTTGAAGTGCTTAGATTTTAAAAAAATAAATCTACCGTATCATTACAATTTAAACACATCGTATTCCCTCCCTGAGGCGGAATTTAAATTAAGCAGTATAGTTAGTGTTTGTGATCGTAATTGGGCCTGGTATTAAACACTGCAATCGAACAACAGTCAAGTAAGTCCCGTCTTTGGCTCCATAGCCCTGCAGCTAAACTGGGGATTATCACTTTATGCAAGCTCCTTCAGTCCAAAGGTATGGCGGAATTTACTCTGAAGTATTAAAAACTTTCTTGCATTAAAAATAAACTTGAAAAAATCCAGTCAAGTTTAAAATTCCGGAGTTGATTATGGTTGCAGCTTTCGCCGACAGATTTTAGACAAAGGGACAATTGGTCCTCCTCTTGTATTTCTTCACAACTAAAATAATAAAGTAAAAAATCGTATATACTCCCACAACAAATGAACTCATTATGTTGTTGATATATTCCTGCAGTTGTCGGCATGTCGTTTGTAAAACCAAAAGCAAATGAATAGCTGATAGTGTTTGCCCAGACTGTTCATAGCAGTCCACTTCATATTGGTTAAACGAAACATTTCTTATACAACCGAGAATTGTCTAGTCTGATTACCTCTTTAAATTCACAGGTACTAAAGTTTTATATTGAGTAACAGGTTTAAGAGGGATCGTTCAAAGATGAATTGAAATAGAGTTTTCAATGACTAAAGACATCAAGTTGAACCATAAAATCACTGAACAATCGAGCATGTTTATTCAGCCGGCCAGCTGCCGCTTTGATAAAAGAATAGGTTTAATAAAAAGTATGTTTCGGCGTGAATAAAGTGTGCAGATTGTTTTTTTTCTAGACTGAGTGTTTGTAGGCCCATTCATTCATGCTATTCCAAAAACAAGAGGGTTAGGTTTTCATGACATGAGATCACTTTCTTAAAGTTTTTGATATTTAAATGTTAAAAAAATTGAAGCAAAGTCTGGTCTGTGTGTTGACGCTTTTTAAATATGTTTAACTATGTACACTGCAGCCAATACCAATTTGTTAAAAATTCGTTCAAAACTGAGCCAAACTAAGCCATCGTTTAAAAATCCCTCAACGTATTTGGAAATGCACTGTATCCAAATGTAAACTTAAATAATTTTTAAATAAATGTAATTAGAATTTTGTTTCTAGGGCGTGATCTCTTGTGCTTAACGTATCACTACAGGGGCTTAAGAAGGTCAAATGTAATCGTCCTTAATAAAAGAAAAAGGTCTTTGGGATGCATTACGGGCTCGCAAATGTCACCGTAATAGTTTTTACCCGTGTTAGCGGGCTCTTGACCTCAATAACTCTACAAATCAAGCCATTGTGATTGCAAACCCCATAAGGACATTGTGTCAAAATTATCAACAACAAAACGATTTGAGCTTGAAATAAGTGGGCTATTGTTAAACTAAGAATAATCATTTGCGGCATGGCTTGAAAGGCGAACAATAGCCGGTGTATTCAAAGGAAAATTGCGTCGTGTCGGTGCACTTTGCTTCACAGCTCTGAGCGGAGCATTGATATTAAACTTCAGAGAATCGATTATACTGCTGCTAAAATGAGACCTCAACGTACGATAGTACATACGGGCTCCCTCGCGGACGTGTTGACAATCTTAAATGGGTGCGAATTAGATTTTCTCTCTATAGTACCAATTTCAAAGGGGGTCAGCGACCTTTAATCATAACAAGCTGCAGTCTTAGCACTCGGTTATTTTACAAATTGGCAGGAGAGCTTCAAAGTAGGGAAGCGGTCTTATGCAAAACGCTGTTGTCGCGTCTAGATGACACTTAGCTACGAACGTAGCGTCAGATTGTCAATTTTAATAACATAAGCACTTCAAGTATTACCCTTAATTAAGGTTATTGCACGAGCCGATAATAAATTACGAGTTGCTGGCCGTACAAAGAAAACAGTTATTAAAAATACGCACAGAAGAACTGGTTTAAAACGCCGCTACCAACAATTTAGAGCCTAGAAGGAAAGCAGTATTTATCTTCTAGGGGTTAAATGGTTGAAGTCTGCGCAAAGACCTTTTCCGAATTGCTGTGTCCTATGGTTTTTCTTACTATTTCACACTATGCAGGATATGTTTGGTTAAGAGAAAACTCCAATAATTATTAATAAACTCTGAGCAAAGAATGTCTTGTTGAGGCGCACTCTGATTGGCTAGCCATTTCGCACAAGTCAAAAGAAGTTTCAATTGTGTTTATTGCCGAGTTTGACAACCTGTGCATTTCTATTAATTTCAGCAATCTCGGCCAAGTGATTGGCTCTCGAGTCGGGATTTAAATATCTATAGTTAATTACTTTTCTGACATATCGGAACAAGGTGTGATTTTTATTCATTGACGACTAATTAGGGGATGAGGGTGAAAGGCGGAACGGGATAATTCTATTCCTCAGTGCTGAAGCCTATAATAGTTTATTAGAGTCTCAAGCTCTAAACACCACTTAAGAATTTGTCAGCATCCAGCAAAAGAGCACACGACTCGAACATGCACAACGAGGAGAAGAAACTCACTTCATTTTCTGTCAACCATTTGCTCCAAGCTGCAGAGGGCACGATGTCAGCTGAAGGCGACAAAAACACAGAAAGTACAAACAACGACAATGTAGACAGTGAAAAGGTCAAAATAGTCTTGGAAGAGGGGGAATTATGGAGGAGATTTAAGGCTTTGACTAACGAGATGATTGTGACAAAAAATGGAAGGTAGGCGGTAATCAGTAAATTAGCTCTTGAAAATGGCACTTCTTTCTCTTAAAATATATCCAAGATTTACTTTTGACTTTCTTATAACTTGTGCTTATCTCAAACTCTCCATCCACAGGCGGATGTTCCCAGTTCTTAAGGTGAATGTAGGAGGACTCGAGCCTAAGGCAATGTACTCGATATTGCTTGATTTCGTGGCTGTGGACGGAAATCGCTGGAAGTACGTGAATGGAGAGTGGGTTTCTGGAGGTAAACCCGAGCCGCCAACTCCAAGTTGTGTATATATTCACCCCGACTCGCCAAATTTTGGAGCGCATTGGATGAAACAACCGGTGGCCTTTAACAAAGTAAAGTTAACTAACAAACAGAACGGTGCCGGTCAGGTGAGGCTGGTAAAATTGAAATATATTCACTGTTTAGTTCTATAGTGCTACAAACAAATCGTAATGTCAAAATAACGTGGCCTTTTTGTATGGAACAATTACGCTTCTAAGTATTTTGCATGTATACTTAATTTCAAGAAGTCAACGTGTATTTTTCAGAGTTCTCTTATCAATATGTTTAAAAGGAACTAGCTGGGATGGATGGTCACTACAAATCGACACGGGTTACCGTTTAAACACTCCGTTTATTAGTAAAGCTTAGTGCACTCATTTCAAACTGTTTTGCTCGTTGTGTATAGAGTTACACAAAAGGGTTATTATTTTCTTCATGGTTTACAAATCTTCCGCAGGTTGCTATTGTTCTTTTTAGAATTCCAATTAAACTAAAACCTTACGTTTTTTCCAGATCATGTTGAACTCACTGCACAAATACGAGCCCCGGCTTCACATCATTCGAGTCGGAGCTGCCGAAGCCAACCGTACGATCGTTTCTGTTTCCTTCCCGGAGACACAATTCATCGCAGTTACGGCTTACCAAAATGAAGAGGTTTGTTATACTTTCAATTTGATTATCACTGTATCCTATTAAAGCAGCCGGAAAACTAAGCCCGAAAGTGAAAACAAAATATTATCTCTGTTTACTTCCAGATAACAACTTTAAAAATCAAGTACAATCCGTTTGCCAAAGCGTTCCTGGATGCGAAAGAGAGGTGAGTCGAAATACTTTATATTTTAATGGCGCGCGGTGGCACTGTAAGTCTCAATCTAAAGTTGGCAACTTCATTTGCACGTAAATCTGAACGTGGGTTCTTTCTTTCTTCAGACAAGACCAACGCGAAGCTCTTGAACAAGTGGTAGACCCCCATCCTGGCTACTCTCAATGTAAGTTCGTTGTTTCACAGCAAATTGATTTGTTGTCATAAGAAGCGGTTGTGAATTATACACTTAGCGTATGTCAGTTCTCTGTCCTCTGTGGGTTTTGGGAGATGCCTTCAAATGCCTGCAACAATGGCCTATCGTTCACAGTTTGTGATGAACTGCCTTTGACAGAAACTTTCACAGAGAGGTACAAACAAGTTTATGAAGTGTAGCCGAGGCGAGGTCACAAGTACCATGTACAGTACTGTCTTGACCTCTTACTCTGCAAATATGTCAAACATTCCTATCCAAGCTCTAATAAGTGCGCCAAGGCTTGTTATCTTTGAAGGACGACCTAAAATATGATCAGTAAACGGTTCGTTTATCACGTGCAGCTATGAGATTTGGTTTCGGTAATTCTTAGAGTCACAAGCAAGTTCTGTTTTTTTCTGGTCTAAAAGGAAAATGGCGATTCTGAAAAATTCTAAACTTTGGCTTTTCAGTTGTTTAAAATAAAAGTGCTACTATTATGTTGTGATTAGTGTTCGCTTCTCGGACAAAAGAAATCAGAATAATTCAACACTCAAACTACTTTTTACTGTGTTTATGTCAGAGTTATCAAAAAATCAAGAAAACATATGAAGAGCTGAGAAGTTTGATATATACTGAACATAATTAATACTTATTCCTGGCTAATCCCACAATCTTCAAATGCCTCTCAAACATTTTGCACACGCTCACGCAGATTTGCGCGCACACATTCACTCGCTTACTTTCTCATGATAGAAAACGCGTGCCTTTTGGCCCCAAAACACACGCACTGAAACTTATTTTTTTTATTTTACAGATGGTTGGTTCTGTCCCGGCCCGGCTGCAGTATACCCTCATCATCACCACCGCCCATACCCTCATCTTCCCTCCTCGCCTTACGATAGGCTAGGAATCCGAAGTCATCGCCAATCACCTTATCCAAGTCCGTATAAGAGACCTGAAATCGGATCTGCTGGTAAGCATTTTGACTTAATCTAGACACGAATACAGTCAAGATAATGATTAAAAATGAGAAGTATTTTCATGCTCATTAAACAAGGTATTGTATCTGGTACAATCGCAAAACATGCCCGCGGCTCTGTTTCAGAAAAATTATAAGGGAACAAAGCAAAACCAGAACTTTGTTTCCAATTGAAAGGCTGGTACTCCATCTATATCACGGCTCTTTATAGGTCACAGGGCAGCTATTACAATCGCCAGATATTATTTATGGCAACTTTGCCGGTTTGCAAAATTCGTTTTGTAAACTCTAATCAGACATATTGCCAGAGATAATAACACTTTGTCAGATTTCCCTTGACATGCTTGTGAAAGACAGCTAAACAAACAGAGATGGTGTCTTTCACATGTCTAGAATTTAGCCATACTGAAGTTCATTCTATATATCCTGTCTCTTTACTCTGTCTTATAAATTTTTATTCTTGCTTTTACCAAGACGAGAGAGTTTTTCGCGTCAACTTGAAGAGATTGTTCAATGAAATGTAAAAACAATAATTCGTAACAAAGACTAAGAGTCTTTTGTACCACCGTTGAAGGTTCTGTTTTGTTCTTCCTTGTTCTTTTTACTCACTTACTTTCCCGTGCTTTTTGTATCAAAAGACTCGAAGAATTTTGGTAACAAAACTCGTTCGAAAGCAGAAATGTATTTTCAATCTTAGAACATAGCTATACATTTAATGCTTCGTCACTTTTCCGCGAAAAAGATTGAAGCCATGCCGTTAAAAATAGTTCATTTCAGATCATTTTTTCACAAATGACGTTTTCTTGAACATATATGGCAAGGTGAAGGCCAAAGCCAGTATTTTGTTAAAAAGAACAAGATTAAATGGTTCTTTCACCAGCGTTTCTTCTCGTGCTTATTCAATCCTACTCAATTTTCAAGAAAATCGATTGATTTGCTTAACACGCCGTTCCTACAGCACTTAGCACAGAAAAGATAAGACAAAAACTGATTTTTAAAAACGTTAATCCAGAAAACGACCGTGCAATTATTTGAGTGTTTGATAACTTTTTCGCTGGGCTTTTTTAACATGTCCATATTTCTCCAACGCTTGACGTTCGATTTGTTGCTGGAGTGGATCCAAGATTTTAGTGAAGGATAAGAAGTTTCGATTATTACATTTTTGAACGACAAACATGCAACCACTTTCGTCAAATTCTACATGTTTTATGCATTTTTCCTTGGCTTAGGGGCCTCGATCGAACCATACGAACTACCTTTGGATCTCGCTACTATGCTTGATAAAATTATAAATGTTGGTTGATTTGTGATATGTGTTGTGTGGGTGACTGAAAGCAAAAATGCAAAGACATTTTCTTGATCTTAGTCCTGTCCAAAACAGGTTTGCTAAACCGGTATGTACAACTTACCTAAGGTTAACGAAAGTGATTGTCTAATTTTTAATCTTAATCAGTTCAAGTTTTCATAGTTTCAAAGTATTAGACAAGGAATAAACGAGGAAAGTTGACTAAACATTATTTTTTGTTTCTTTTGCAGGACATGGACAGCAGTTTTATACAACGGAAGCAAATCAACTCCTGATCCCAGCTCCGCCGGCTATTGAAAGTTTGCCAACTCCTAACGGAGTTTCGCTTGCTCACTCGCATCATTCGGTTCAAAGCACGCCGTATCAACTCGGATCAGGGTTAAATCTTCCAGTTTACAGTAGCAGCTCAAGAACAAGCCTCGACTTAGATATTACAAGAAGGGATGGTGACATTGCCAGCCGTCCGAAGTACATGCAAGGTACAAGTGTCCCCTTGCATCCAGCGTGGAATTCACTGGCACAGCCTTAACAACTTAAAAATATACGGAAAAATACGGAAATCTTTATACGGTAACGAAGATAATCAACTTGAGCAGAGAAACTTACTCTGTTTGAATGATTTTCCAACCAGGCTGCGAGTTATTCCGATTTTTATGGCGCAGCGGGAATTTGGATACATTGAACTCGAGTAATGTGTTGTTTTTCAAATTCAAATCCAGTAACTTTAATGATAAAAAACAGAAAAAGAATATATTGTAATAATGATTGAAATGATTGAAATATTTACTGGAAAGACAGTTAACGAGAACACTTGCCGATCAGAAACTGTAAATATAATTTGTAAAAAGCGGCTGTTTTTGCGTAAGCTTGTCGTTCCAAATGAATAGAATATTATTTGATGAATTAAGTTTCCTGTTATGATTACTGTATGTAATGTGGCGTATACTAAGCGTACTCGACAATGCTCGTAAATTTGCAGCAGCATATCCAAGAATAGTGTAAATGAATTATGAGAAATAAATCTAGAATGGAATTTTAAAATTCTTGTTGTTACGTCCACGTAGAATATGTCATGACGTGGCTCGGGCTTTTGTCCTTTACTTTCATTTCACCATATTGTCTCATCGTAAGATTGGATTATGCTAATTTAGGACACCCTTAATATTTGAAGTAGAAAATTAATTTTGCAAAAGTAAACCGCACAGAGGCTTGATGAACAAGATGACACCTTTAAAAGTGCGGTGCCGACAAAAGTTGGCAATAAGTGGCTTTGCCCTCTTGTATATTCAACTTTGTTAATTTCCACAATTTAATTTTCCAATCCAATTTAAAACGCGAATTGTCGTGAAGATTTTTAAAGTCCTAATATCTGAACAACTTATCACCAAACACAGATTGTTGTAGAAACTCTTTACACGTGTTTGTAAGGCAGAAGTGGCCCCGAAGGTGACACAAACCATTTCTCTAAAATGTGTTAGAAATGTAGATTTTCAAACGGCGAGGCTTTGGTAAATTTTAGTTCAGTCCAAACAAATTATTTCAAGATTATCTTAATTTCTTACCATACTAGATGGTCTTTACTACCCAAAGTAGATTTGTTTTGATATTCTAATTACCAAAACAACATTTCTTAGACCGCGGTACTTATTTCTTTCGCTATAATACGAACCATTGTGATAGAACAATTTCGATCAGCCGCGGCTTCGATTGCCAAGCAGCGAAGATTAATTTGACCTTTGTTTTAACACTGTGGTGTAAATTTGATATACAACGGAAAATACAGCCTGTCGGTGTTATTGAAAACCACCGATATGTTCAAATATACTGGTGATACCAGGGGATATTTCTTTACAATGTGATGAACATATTTCATTTTTGTATGTTCGTTTTTTGTCTATAAACTAATAACGGCTGACTTAACCGAACTTTCGAAAGCTGGCTGCCATTTTTACGTGCATGTAAGTACTCGATTGCTCATAGCAAGTTCTTCATTTAATTAAGAAATGATTGGAGAAGACTACGATAACCTTTGTTTATGAAACCCCGCTAAACTATATTACTTTTGACTGTTATGATAATGAGAAGGTTAATATGTCAGGACCCGCGCTATTCTCTTTCTCTGTTAATCCTGTCGCTCATTCATTTGTCTTAATTACTACGAGAGCTTTTCTTTGATCAAAAGCCTTAGTTCTTGCCGCTGTTTACTGTAACAATGAAGATTACTCAAACTTTTGCTTAAAACTTTTGGTTTGCTTTTGTAAAAAGACTCTTTTTCAGAAAGTAATGGTTGGGGTCATCTGTTCATTTTACTAAAGAGTTTTCTTTCTTTTTCTAAAAAAATAAAAGCAGTGATCTTTCCAAAACAAACAAAACAATCCGCTACTTGTCAAAATGTATAAACATGAATTTCAGTTCACATTGACGAAAATGAGAACCAGTATTAACATGCAGAACTCGTTTAAAAAAACGTTAATTTATTTTGCTTTGCAGAAGCACTTAACATAAAAAACAAAACCTTGATTGCCTTTCGTATCGGATTATTCTTCTGCAGAACCGAAAAATGCTGATAAAGCAAATTCAACTTGTTTATAATATCATAAATATGTTATATGATTTTCCAGCAAAGGCTGAGGGACTTGACAAAGTAGTGTAAAATATTATGCATAATTCAGACATACCAAACACTTTTGACTCGGTTGTGATTCAAATATTGGGGACTTTGTATCCTAAGAAATATCAAGTTGAACTCAAACATCAAAATTGTAATAATTTGTAAGGGCGAGAAAGATTGGGAACTTTTTCGCGTTTTGGTTCTTACTTAATAAGCCAAAAAAACTTATGAAGACTCGAATGGTTTCGCATTTAATGATTTATTAAAGTAAGCTTGTTAGACAACGTCCTCGTTATTGGGTTTTATTTTGCTTGCACGGCGATAGAATTCTGACTAGACTTCGCAGTCGCTCTCTAATTTCTATTGAAAGCGCAAAGATAATATAGTCAGTGCTTTGATCCGCCGGACCTGGCGGCTCACCTGTCTTATTATCAGTGGTTTTATTACTTTTATTAACAATTTTCTTTTTGAATGAAGGTAACAACAATAGAAAAGAACCAGAATAAAATTTTTGGGAAGAACCGCTAAATTATACTCCAAATACTTGATTTTGTTTTTGCCAGTGTCAAATCAAAATTCGAATCAAAAGCAACTCACGTGCTGCAACGGTCACAAAAAAACACAAAGAACGTCTCGTCTTGAAATTTTCCGACAGAACATCTAAATTTTGTCAAGTTCAGAAGAGTTATATTTATCGGCTTTTCACACTGGTCTAAGTTTTTTGACTTTATACAATAAAGAAAGCTGAAAC
>JANSTQ010189415.1:0-17029 GCA_026167885.1 Bergia puertoricense
CTAAAACAGACCATCCGTACAGCACGGAACATCACTGATAACACGATCCATAACAGGACAAACAAGTACAATCCAACCTAAACACCACCTAAAACAGACCATCCGTACAGCACGGAACATCACTGATAATATGATCCATAACAGGACAAACAAGTACAGTCCATCTTAATCTCCACCTAAAACAGACCATCCGTACGGCATGGAACATCACTAATAACATGATCCATAACAGGACAAACAAGTACAATCCAACTTAATCACCGCCTAAAACAGACCATCCGTACTATTTGCCTGTCCAAAAACTTACATTGATATCTAAACAATGCCTGTTTCTACTTATTTTAGCTTATTACTAAGTTTTCTTGTCAATATACTTTAAGCATGCGTAAACCTTGACATTAGAATTTGATGGGGGTGAGTGGTTGGGTGATGTTGGAAAAAAAAGTCATGCAGTACCAACTTCCAACTTAAAACAAAATGAAATTCTTGCAGCAACCAGGAAATTCTTGCATTCACAAAATCACCCCTCGCCATAAAATTGCAATGGCTGGCCTCTTTAGCATTATATTTGATCGTTCTTGTCCTTTTAATTTCCTTTAACTGTCTTCCTTACCTGTTCCAAGAAGTGAGGATTTATAACTAAGCTTTTATGGTTTATCCCGGTCGAGGTATTCTGGGCCCAGTTGTTCATTTTGGTCCACAAGTCGTTTCCATCATTGTCTTTGGAAAGGACGTATAATGACCATTCGTATCCTAAAACATCTGTCGGGTTGCAGTCAATGCATCGGCTTTCTACCACAAGCCTCTCCAATGGGTTAAGTTTCTTGAGACAGTTGAACACACATCTGAAATCATAGCAGTTAGTTGTTAATACTGGCGCTTTGACACAAGAATGCGAAGATAATTTATGAAAATTATTACTCAGTGTAGTCTAAAATATATTAAACGTAAAATTACATCCGGAACCTATCGATGTATTTTCCATATTCTCACTAAATGAGGATATTGACTTTAAATTTTCAAAACTCGTCAAAACCCTTCTGAAAATGTTTTCGATATTTTCCGAAGGTTTCTGCAGATATTCCAAAAATTTCCAAACTTTTTAATGGACAAAACATTATACGGCATTTTGCAGAAAATAAAATCCGTGTTAATGTGATGCAATATCTAATGAACGTCATCTATTAAATGTAGTGTAGTGCAGTGTAGGGTAACGTAACATGATGTAGTGTTCTTAGAAAAGGTGTAAGCCATCATGAAACAAACTGAACCCAGTAACATTACGTAAAAATTATTTCAAACTCATGCAACAGCTCTTTATTCTTACTTCATTTCCATGGTTGGAGGGTTTCCGGGTAGAACCATGACAGACTGATCAAAAAACGCCTGTCTGTGTTCCTTTTTCACTGTGATTCTAAACACGTAAAGTTCGTTCTGGACGAGAGACCCTGTATAAACATTGATCTTGTTGCTCGTGCCGTTGATTGTGAACACTCCTAAGAAAAAGAGGAAACAAAACACAATTATACGTTTTGATGAGGAACTATAACAATTACATAAATTCAATTTGGCAGTTTTAGTTTTTAAAAGGTACTGTTTCTTTCAACTCTGAATTAGTAAAAACATACCAAAATTTCGTTACAGTAGGTGAGCGTGTATCAATTTTTCAATTTTCAAGTTGGATGTGTGATTTGATCTTTACATAGAATGCTGCATTAAAACAAATAGTTAAGAAGAACGGAATTAATTGGTAAATATAACTCTTTTGGCGTTTATTCTGTCGGATGATATTCAGCCCGCGGCTAGAGATGAAAGAAACAAAAAGATGTCCCGAAAGGCAAAGCTGAGACGTCATCATCGGAAGAGAGTGGTTGTCTGACACTTTATTTTAAGCGTGCATGTACCTTGTGACCTGTTTTAGATGAAATGAAAACGTGCAAATGTTTGTAACTTAACAGTTAAAACAGTTTAACAGTTTCCTTTTTTACCACATTTTATAACAGTATAATTTGTAATTCACAACATAAATTGTGTGGAAGGTGTAGGAATATAACCCAAGCGGTTAACGATTTCCTTCACCTCAAACGATTATGTTGTCAAAGTGGCAGATGGAAGTAATTTGTGTGAAAGTGATAAGCAACGTGTGGCGTCTTGTTAAATGAAATGAAGATAGAAAAGAACATAAATGCTGAACGTTTAATCGAGATTCACTAATAAAATTATCCAGAACATGCCTATATAGCTAATGTGATAGTGAGATGTATTTCTTTAACTCTTTTTTAAAAACTGCGAGTGACAAGAGGCTTCTTATACCCAGAGGAATATCATTCCACACTTTAACAGCCGAGTATTTAATATCAAACTTTCCATAATTTGTATTTGGTTTACGAATATATATATATGTGTTTATTAGCTTTAGAGCGAGTGTTGTATCTATGGCCTATTGGTTCGAAGTAATTATCAAAGATAACATCAGGTAATAGATTATTTGGACGCCTATACATAAACACACCAAGTCGCATTCGAGTAATTTCATAAATTGTTAAAATTTGCTTAGATACCTTGATTATACCTTGGTTATAAAAAAGATTTTTCAGGAATCGCATACATGCATGCAGATATTTGTATTTTTAAATGCATAACTGGCAGATAGATCGAGATTAACAACGAAGTTGATCAACATGTTATTAGTCTAAACTCTGATGCCAAACAAATAAAACAAACAAAATAGATGCCAAACACAACAAATAAGATGACCACCACCCAAGGATGCAACTTTCAGAGCCATCAATGACGTACCATTTCCCCAGCATCCAGCCTTGGGATCGGTCTGGTCCGAATCTGAGGGGAACTGCTCTTTTTCCTTGCGGCACATCCACGTGTAGGTAATACCGGTTCTATTCTCGCCGATATCCGGGTCTTTGGAACCCGAAGCATCAAGCAGCACATCCTGTTCATAGCCAACTGACCGCATGTCACCGCCTAATAGAAACAATAAATCATTGTTGTTGGGTTTCTGATTCAACCTGATGATTTACAAGCGCACAGTAGTTATAAAAAAGTGTCTTGTTTATTGTACACTGGTACACACTTTGTACACACTCGGCTATTTAGAGAGGTATTTACTATCTGGTACACAAAGAAAACTGTGTTTGATGTTGGAAACTGTTTGATTGTCCAAATTTGTACTTTCCAACGCAGAAACGTGCATTCCTCCTTCGGTTCTGACAACCCACAGCTCTTTTCGTATTGCGTACGCACGAATGCATTAAGACAGCATTTTTTGAAATAGCCATAAATGCAAAATTTTATGTGAATCAATTTTTTAATTTGCTGTAACTGGATTCCAACAAAATTTTTATTTTCCTGCGGTTTCACGAAATGACAGCATCGTTCAAACTGGTTGAAAATCGAGAAAATAGTGTGCAAAAAAATACAACTAAACAAAGCTAAGCAAAGTAAACAATAGAAAATATTATTTTTTGCCATACAGCCAATTTGATATTTATGGATAAAATAAAGAGAGTTAACGGGTTATTTTAGAAATCATTTACACCAATTCTTTTCAAAACCAAGACATGCTAATTTTTACACAATATTTATACCATGGAATACTACAATAAAACGGTTTTTATCATTATCATTATCGTAATCATTATCACTATCACTATCACTATCGTCATCGTCATCGTCACCATCACCATCACCATCACCATCACCATCACCATCACCATCATTATCATTATCATTATTGCTATCACTATCGTCATCATCATCATCATCACGATCACTATCACCATCACCATCACCATCACCATCACCATCACCATCACCATCACCATCACCATCACCATCACCATCACCATCACCCTCACCATCACCATCACCATCACCATCACCATCACCATCACCATCACCATCACCATCACCATCACCATCACTCTCACTCTCACTATCACTATCACTATCACTATCACTATCACTATCACTATCACTATCACTATCACTATCATTATCAGTATCAGTATCGTTATCGTTACCGCTATCGTTATCGTCATCGTTATCGTTATCATAAGCGTCATATCCATTGTCATTATTTTTACCATTATCAATATCACTATTCTTTTTATCGTTTTTATTATTATTATAATAATTATCAGCTGCAGTACTAACCTCTAATGACGGCAAGCATCGGAGAGCGTTGAACCTCCAACCAGACACTATGCACCGCAAACACATCGGATAAGTCCCTGTCCCGGCCGATATACCCCACCTTGAGAGATAACCGAACAATACTGAATGGAAGTGTGCGTTCTTTTATCTTGAGAAAAGAACTCTCTATGTCTTCGGCCGTGGCAGGAATGTCATAAACCTTTACAGCGTCAGTTAATGGGAATGGCGTGCTCTCACCATTCGGATTACTCATCTTTACCAAATGCGCCGTCCAGGTAAACACTACCTTCTTACCTACAAGACATTTGTACCACACCTCGTGTTTGATTAGCAAGGGTTGAGACTTCTTCACCGTTTGTGGCTTTTCCGGTGTTCCATCGCTGAGAATTTTAACTCGAGGAACATCACATGGGTTGTCTTTAATCTCGACTGCAACGGTTGAGTTCGAACGTGAGGCTTCGTTATGGCCGACTAAAGTAACGTTATAGAGGCCCATTTTAGCAAATGTGTGTGCAACTGTGAAGTTCGTTGCTGTGGGTGAAATCCGTTTAAAGACGTGATTAATCCCAGGGGGGACAATCGTTGGTTCACAACTGTTATTTCCGAACGTGGCTAAATTTCCATCATTATAATCAATCGTCAGGCAGGTGTCACTACCCCTGTGTGTCATGTTGATGTAAAACAGCGTTGGCTCACCAAAGTAATTTTGGTCGCTAGTAGTCAGTACAAGACCCCGGATGGGATTCTGAATGACAACATCATACGTCGACACTAACTGCGCAAGCTCGTTATCAACTTCAACAGTCACGTGATACTTTCCCGGCTGGCTATACGCGTGTTTCATGATTGGTACGTCAGTCGTCACGTTCATCGTCATACCATCTCCTGTGTCCCACTTGTACTTATAATCATATCGCTGAGATGTGCAGTTGAATAAGATATCCCCCGAAACCAAGAAGAAGTTGTTCTTAGATCCATCTCCCAGTAGTCCACTGGGGTAATGCATTGCCATAATATGCACCTGTAAGATTTTCTTCACGTGTAAGCGGGTGATAAGGACCTCACTGCTCACGTGATTCGATATGTTGACTGTAACATTGAAGAACCCCTCCATGTTGTAATTGTGTTCTGCGGTGTGTGGCATTTTATTTTTTATTATTAACGGTTCATTATTTGCATTGCCATCTGCAAAGTTCCACTCGCAGAGTGCGTTAGTTGGAGCATTGCCCCCAGGAAGCGTGTCAATTCTGAATATTGCATTACCGGGATTAAGTCTTATTGGAGAATTGGAAACCAGAGTGATGTTTTCAACGGGATATTGGACAACAAGCAGATACGTCAAACTTTTTGTCACCGAACCCAAAGAATTCGATACTATCACTTTCAGATGAAAATCTCCGTCTCTCGCATAAGCATGCCTCATAGTTTCGTATGGAGTAACATTGGCGCGGAAAATCGAGTCAGTCATGTTATCACCGTAATACCATGTATATGTCATTCTGGAACCCATCTTAACCGTGACGTCACTTGCAAACAGTTGGTGTACCCTTAAGTAACGCTGCTTGGCCTTCAGACTTACCTCATCAATAGGAATGTCAACTTGGACTTTTGTTCGAGCCGTTACCGATCCAAGTCGATTGGAGCAAGTTGTAATCACCTGGAAAGAGCCCACAGACGAATAGTTGTGAAACATGGGGCTCCCAAGGAATGAAAAATCCGTTTTGAAGCTTGAACCATCACCAAAGTCCCAGTCGCAGAAAAAAGTTGTCCCGGTGGAGATTTGCAGCAAAATGCTTGAGGAATCACCGAACCTTGTAGGGTTGGTTGTTAGGGTGGCACCTGCGATAGCTTCGAGTTCTTGCACAACTACTGTTCCGTTCAGAAGCTTTGTGATCGAGTTTACGTCATTGTAGCACGTGATCATTGGCCTGTAGGTTCCCGTGACTAGGAGAACAAAAAGAGTTTGCAACCAGTATTAGCTCAAAATGTTGAACATATATTAATTTTATTTTTGACAAATTAAAAATGTCATTCAAAACCCAGGCTTTGGCAAGCTATAATCTCAGCCAAACTTTGGACAATGTTGTTTTGCAGGCGCGAAAAAATACGGATAGAAAAGCCGGCAACATCGTATCAACACTGAAAGAAGGAGTTCAGGGAAGGAGCTTTTGCCAAAGGTGTCCAAGGACTTTTTGCTGGGATTGCAATCTTAGACAAAAAACTTGGACAGGGGCTTCCTTACCACCCAATCCCCCTACCCAATGTTGTTTTGCAGGCACGAAAAAATACGGACAGAGAAGCCAGCAACATCGTATCAACACTAAAAGAGGGAGTTCGGGGAATAAGCTTTTACCAAGGGTGTCGAAGGACTTTTGGCTGGGATTGTAGATTATATTCTTGCAGGCCAAGACCGTAACTCAAGCGGCTCTCTGCGTTTCGTTTGTTTGATCCAATCAAAACTAAGAGAAACTAAAAATAACTTACTGTAGTCTAAAATCAATAATTAGCTCGCGATGGTACTTGGCCATTCAAAACAACAAATTGCTTTTCACGGGGTTGTGTTTTCACAATCTCTTTTATCTAAAAAAATCTTCATTTAGGCCAAGTTAAAAAGAAAATCTTGTAGCTCCGGTAGCGTGTCCATATTTGCTTAGAATTGATAGGTCGGTAATAAAATATTATTATATTTTTCGTTTGAATCTTTTTAGATCTACCGTCAGGTGACTTTTTTCCATTTGAGAACACGAAGATAAAAAAAACAATTTTGTCAAAATCACGCATGCAGTTGAATTTTTGGGAAAAACCTTATAAAGTTGGTTGGTTACAGTATGTACATGTATTTTTGTTGTCCATTTCTTAAGGAAATTTTAGGTCTCTTGAATGGTATGTCCTACAAAATTCTGGAATGCTCGCAAATATTGGCTCCTTCTCGAATTGCTCGCGAAATTTTGATGCTTGCCTGCTTGAAATCGCCAGTTTTCATAATTTAGAGCTCAAATGCTCGTGCTCGCAAAAAATAACAATGTGCTCACATGCTCACCAAGACCATTCAATACTCCTAATATTCAATCAAGAGACACAGCAGAGTGACAAGTTGCACCATTCCACAATCATTCCATGAAACAGCTCTTTAAGGTCTTCGATTTTCCCTGCTGTCAAAAACTCCTAATGTTTCTCAGAGAGTTCTTACCTGAGTATTGATGCCTGATGCTCTTTTTGCCAGATATTCGAGGGGCAGAACCGTCCATAAAATCGTATTTACACAATATATTGGTACCATTCATAAAGACTCTTGATACTTCAAAATAGTCTCCGACAGCAAGATAAACGTAACTGGTGACATGGGGGAGGGGAACAGAGAATTCCAAGCCTGCAATGGGTACCTCAACCACTGCCTGGGTACTGATTGAACTGTTGGGTCCAACTCTATTGTAGGCAAATACAGTTACTGTATAGTTGCCGACTGCTCCATACGCATGCGTAGTGGTTCCACTTTGGCTCGCGAGGCCCTGTGTTACTATAGTATATCGGGGTGTCTTATCACCAAAATCAACAACATAAGTGAGATTAGTGCCTGCGAATACTTCCCACGACACTTCCGTTGCCACGCCCAGTGCTTTGGCAGCTATTGGGTTTGAAAATCTAAACCCAGTAATGGCGTCAAAGCAAAAGATGGGCTTTACGACAGTTATTGAGCTCAATGAATTTGCCGCAGTCAAACTCACTTGGAAGCTTCCCGGTAGAAAGTAAGTAAAGTTTATAATCGGAAAGGTTGTGCGCATAGCCAGGCCATTTCCAAAATCCCACAGGTATGTTGTGTTTGTGCCCGCGTGATGCGGTACTTCAAACTCCAGGGATGTGTTTGTGTTTACAATCTTCTGGTAAAGGAAATCGACGCCAGTGATTGGATAATCAACTGACACTAGCGTTGGGCTTGTGACATTCGTACTGACACTGTACAGACCTGGAGAATGGTAAGTCTGTCGAGTAACGAAATGCGATTCTTGAGCATAGTGGGCGGCTACCAAAAAGTTTCGGTGGTGTTTAGATAGATTATCGCTCCGTAAAAGAGTCTGTCCTATCTCGGCCACGGCGGGGAACAGAAATGTAACCCCACTCTCTTGGGCTTGGTACGCAAGTTCGCCACCAAGAGAGGTCCAACCGATGAGGTCCCCTTGTGCGATGTTAGGCTGTTTTTCTGGCACAACATTAACGATGTGATGTCCCAGTGTTGGAATGATGATCGTATTCTCGGAACGCAGTTTGTAGTCTACTTGGGGACTGTATGTGTTGTATGGGGAGTTGGAAGGACATGCCCTCTTGGTCTGATCCGTATTGTCCATACATTGGCGGCGGAAGAGGCAAAGTATTTGTGTCGGCGCACACAGTCTTTGTGCAGCCGGCAAGCACGGCTCCGATGCTGGTATACATCGTCTTCTGGAAAAGCAGAATTTTTCCCCAAAAGTACATTCAGGGCTAAAAATCTGAAGGAAAAACAAAACAGTTTCTTGTGAGAAATAGATAGCCAGTAACTTTTGCTGAACAGGTTTCCTGATAGTTAATACACTTTAATCCGAACTTTAATTTACAATGATTTTGCTTATATCAAAGATTTGCTCGAGTGCAATGCGGATATTCACAATCGATCGCGAGGTGAGTCGTTACAGAACATTTAAAGTATCTTCCAATCCGGGCCGCAGCACTAAACAGCTGAAAAGGGATCTCTTTTTCTACAACAGAAAAAAATATTAATATTAACAACCAAATCGCAATAAGCCTATCCAGAACTACTACTATTACGTCGGCCACAGCCGAGCCAAAGTGAGCTCCTTCCAACACCCGCAGTCTTGCATCAGTGCCGCCAACTCTTGAATAGATTCAGCGCCGGTATCCCGCTTTAGAACGTCGAGGAACGTTGCCTTGGGCCTGCCACGACCTCTGTACCCATGTGTTGGTTCCCAGAGGATGAGTTTGTGTGCTAGGAAATTGGGATGGCGTTGGCAATGCCCAGCAAGCTGCATCCTTCGTACCACAATTCTGTCCCCTATTCTTGGCAAGTCTCCATAAAGATCATCATTGGAGACATGGCTCTGCCAGGGGATATTCAGGGCCGCCCGCAACATGCGCGTGTAGCAACCGTTCATTGCCTTTGTGATGATAGGAGTCAGGGACGACGTTTCACATCCAGGATGGCCCAATACAATTTGAGGCTTATTTTTAAAAACTTATTTTTTGGCCAATTTGCGATGTTTCGCCAAAGTGTAATTTTGATCTCCATATATGGCGCCTCGGCGGAAAATCGCATAAAGTATATATGTCATAAGCATTGACCGAATTTACACAAAAATTCCGTTAATACTTCTCGGAAAGAGGATCATAGTTTCTCGTAAGCTAAGGGATCTCGACAAGCTTTTAACTGCGGCTTTTAACACCCGACCTTCCATTTCCAAGCTTTTCCTGCCACTGGTGTATAATACACTATGTTCTTGTAAAACGTTTAAAAATCGTACCACAACTCTAGTTGTGCGACGAGGCAAAACCTGCAGATGATTTGAATTGCGGTCGTTTCGTTCTCAGGTCATTTCGTTCCCAGTCGTTTCGTTCCCACCTCAGTCGTTTCGTTCCCAACCAAAAGTCGTTTCGTACCCAACCAAAAGTCGTTTCGTTCCCAACCAAAAGTCGTTTCTTTCCCAACCAAAAGTTGTTTCGTTCCCTACCAAAAATGTTTTTGTTTCACATCATGAGTATTAATAACGTTTAGCAAATTTTACTTTCGAATGAGATAACGATATCGCAATCTTTTATTTACTTAACAGATCATATCTTTGCAGTAAACTGGCGTTGAGATATAAAATCCCGTTACAATAATTTTCATTCCTGTCAAATTATCGCAGACGCATGCACTCCACCCTAATGCCGCAAATTGATTTTATCGTTTTTATAAAAAAAACTGCGAATGCGTCAAAGGAAGTTGTTTCTATATTTTAACTTGAATTCATAAGAAACATTTCGGTGTTTGAATCATATTTTTGAGGTAAACTGGCATTGAGATATAAAATTGCTATTTTTTAAAGTATATAACGAGGACCAGCAACACTAACAATCCAAACAAGATTCCGGCTTTGTCTTAGAGTTTTGAGTATCACAAGAATTGAATAATCAGGTAAGTTTCAAGATGTTGCTTTTGCATCTTTGATTGAAATGAAAGAAATGTAGTGTTATTTGAAGAGACAGATATACAAACATTATTAATAACATACACACGATTTTGTTGGACGAAAATACTTTTGGTTAGGGAACGGAACGACTTTTGGTTGGGAACGAAACAACCTGATACCGATGATGTAGTAGGGTTTTGAAAACTAAAACAGAAGCAACTTGATTTCTTACTTGGCCCTGGGTTTTCTCCCCTGTTTTCTCTCACCTTAGAAGCATCCCTGAGTCAGTTCCGTGGATGGGTGTATTTCCACTCAAGAACATGATTCCTTAGCTTAACAGCACCTTGTTTCTGGGTTCTTACATATATTGTTCATCTAAATCCCATGTATTTTATGACTTTCCATAACTTAAATGTCTATGGTCGCTTTCCATTTGTCCGGTCTGGCCGGCCACAAGAGAACTGGTTCTGGCCAGTGCAAATGGAAAGGTCAAGGCCAATCACAGATAAGAAGGCACGCGCGCGTATTTCTTCCCGCCGAAACTTGGCAAATTCCCGCACTTTGGCCGCCCGGAACGAGAGAATTGAGCGGCTCTGATCCATGAACAAGGCCAGTCTGGCCAGGACCAGTTCCAAATATTCGTGCGTTCCATTTGCGATTACAAAAATATCCTGAAAACTGAATGAAACATGAAAGTTTTACCATGATTTGACGATATATTTTTACTTCGCTCACACAGATTTGTTTTCTGTGTCTTTTCACGACAAGTTTTGATTTTCTTGGTTTTCCAGGCCTGGATTTTGAATTGTTGATATTCATTATAACTTTCCGGGTTTTGCTATATGAACCCCTTTCCTATCATAGTTTACCCCGGCAAACTTACTCGGTTGGGACTTTCCGATAAAGATATACTGTTTCTAAAATATCTACAATGTTAGAAATGATCGAACTTGGGAGCAAATGGAAGTCGTGTTTAAAGCCTAGTTTCTATATCATCTCCCGGCCATCCACTCTAGCTTTTTGATAAATTAGTTTCTGAATCACCTCAAAGAGTGAAATCACATCATCATTAGCAACAATTCCTGGGTCTGACAAAATGTCTAGTGCATCCTGTGATAGAGTTGGATCTCGGTTTCCATATCATCTTCAGTTTTGGTCGTTCGCAAACGTCTCAAATTTGTGTATTATCCAAGCGATCACCATCGTCTTGATCAAGCGATCGTTTGAACATATTGTGAATTGTCCCAGTCCATCCGGCACTGTTTCCATATATTAAATCTTACATAGTCTAAAATGACTTGAGAAATGGAACAACCCAAACAATCGTATGGAAACCAGGATCTAAAGTTTAAAAAGGTTTCTCAGTGATCGACGTACCTGTAGTTTCACCTTTCCAATTTTGATTGCTTCAAATTCCCAATGAGTGACTTTTCCCTCGTGATAGAAGTCGTACGTGGGAATTACGTTGGTGTCTTGGCTATTGAGCAAAGCCTTCGTGAATGTATGGTTGTGCCGAGGGATGATTGGGCCGGCACTGTAGTAGCGTGAATCTACGGTGAGGAGGGAAACGTTAGTATACAGACAGACAGGTGCATAGGCAAGGGAGGAAGGGGGCGGGGGTGTGAAGGGTGCGTATGCACCCCCATCCCCCACGGGTTAAAAAGGTCCGCCTGAAAAGAACTAGTTCCGTTAAAACAGAGATGAAATGCCATTTTTTTTCTCATTTTTATCACTCCATATTCTTTTTTTATCATGAAAATGCACGAAATGCAGTCCAAGGTAAATTTTAGATGTAACTCAGAACAAACTAATAAACAGTTATATGCAAATCAATGCCGGGCTTGATATTATAATCATTTTTAAAATCCTTTTAAACAACTACCAAATTATTTTTCTTGACATTCTTTAAGTACAACTTGTCTGTGGTATTCGCACTGTTTTTAATTTGAATTATTGTAACGTAAAATTATCAAGAAATGGTGACATTAATAATAATATTCCATTATCATTTAGTTTCTAGTTAGCTAATAATCCATATTGTAGTTTATTAAGTAGCTGCAAAACTAGTTCTTATTATTTAAAGTAGTAAATGTCAAACACAAAAAAGTATTTTAGAAAATAAAAAGTATCAGCAAAGTGATACTTACTTAACATGAGATGATCGAACTGACCATTTCCGAACACAGTTGTGATGTTCACGCGGGACCCCCGTAATATGGTTCCATTGCATTCCACATTATGGCCAACCTCAACAGCCCGAGGGCAGATAAAGTTCACGTCTTTAGTTGCGTCATCCACGTCATATACCGCTGAACGAGACACACTGCCCGACTTCTCACTGGTAGCTGTGATAGTAATGATATAGGAGCCAGGAAAGTCATAGATATGATTACTCTCGAGAGACCGAAGTGGTTTGGTTATTGTGCCATCACCCATATCAAACGAAAAATTTACATTATACCCGTTGAGGAGATTTCCGAATATTTTCACTGGCGCTAACATGTTAAGCCTACGAGAAGGCATCTTCAGGCCGCTAATCCGCTCTGACGCATTGTAAACGCTATTTTTTGCCAGGTCGCCGCATTTTTGCCACTGTGCAGAAGGGGGCCAGTTATTGGAGCCATTACATTTCTTGTTACACTCGGCATCGTCGAGTTTCCCGGATATTGATAATGTGTTACCACAGAAGCAGTAACCCCCGTCCTGCAAGGCTGCGTATTTGTACTTCTCTCCACATAGCAACATGCAGTTGATTGGACTCAGATCCCTGACGTCATAATCACCCGCACTCGAAACAAAATCTCGGGTGTCTTCTAATTCTGCGAAGCACCCGACGAATTCTGCGGAACAAAAGCAAAATCCACAAATTTCCGACTTTAACATTTCAGCAAGTACGTAAGCTGCTACTATTACTTAAAATATTTTAAAAGTTTTAAAAAGAAAATGTAAAAAATAAAAGAAACAGTTTGCAGTCTATGCAATTGCCTTCAGCTTGACCTGGGTGTTATCAAACAGATCGATAACGTTGGTTTTATATTTTAACAAGATATTCAGTTGTATTTACCATGGCCAATTATGTCTTTATCATAAAATCAAAATCTCATTTTAGTCCTTCTGGAGAAAAGTTCAAAATGCAATTGACGCGATTAAGTGTACTTTTATGGCCTCCGGGTTTATCACAATGCTAACACAACTGCAAAAAATTGGTGTATTTCCTGAATCTGTTTGAACGGTTTTTTCTAGCTGAATATTAAGTGAATATTGGCAAAAGTCTGCAGTAAATAAGGCTCAATTCCGTAGATTCAAAATATCAGATAAAAAATACGTGTGCGCGGGTTTTGGCTTTACTGAGGAACGCCATTTGAATAAGTAGGTTGTTACAAATTTTATATTTTGTCAAAAATGGGTCTTTTTTGTAAAATTGGCTTGAAATCTCAGCTATATTTTACCGGAAAAACTAGAAAAAACTTATAGCTTCTACGTGAAAAATCAGGGTCGATTAGGTAACCTGAACTACAGATATTTTTGTTTTGCCTTTATAGCTGGAATTCGAAAAAGATGTTGAAATGACAAATTTTAGAGTTTTTTCGCAAAATGTTTCTTTAGTCAAGTTCTTAAAATCTAAACTAAAAAAGAAGGAAGGAAATGGATTACTACTATCAGTACAAATGAGAATATAGTAAAGATATTTCAGCTGGATTTTACCTGAAGTTATTTGTGTATAAGGTGTTTTTTACCCTAATTAGAGATGTCTCCTGCGGTCTCTCTTCTTCAGAACTAAACTGAATATCATTTCATAAATTATGAATTAACTGCTGCATTTCTCGAATGTTCTGGATGTAAGTATCATTTGCATAAGAAAAAACCTTGGAAAATATAAAAAAGGGGGAACTCAAAAAAGACTCATATATTTTTAAACTTTAGTAAAACAATTTGGACATTGCCAAGGAATCCTAACTTGTCAAACCTTTCGGTTGACTGAAACATTCAAACAAAATGAGGCGATTACGGTATTGCTCGGAGCTAGCTAAAACCGTTGAACATTTCTGAGTAAAATTACTATAATCTAATGTAATTTCTCTTGATATCTGCTGAATGACGAATCATTTCAAAAAAATCAAAGTTTAGTGCCATTATTACATTTTCAAGAAAATGACGTTAAACAATATTGTTATTGTCAGGTTTGTCTGATTCCTCTTCAATTTTGTCTTCGGGATATGAGTTTTGATATAAGATCCTCGAAAAACTACAATAGGCTGGAGATTTTGTAAAATCCGCTGAATAATTGCTACAAAAAAGTAAAAACATATACAGTTTGATAAACTCTGAAGATTTGTTCAAGGTAGAATAAAAAAAATAAGTGAATTAGAGACCCATACAGACATTCATTTAATACTTAAAATTTCTAAAATCTTTTTTTTGTTTAAATGTCGGGTTTGTTTTTAAGTGGATGGCGTTCTTAATTTCACGACAGTAAAGCTACAAGAAGGAAAACATTATACATCACAACTGTTTATGAACTTGTGCTTAATTGTAGTGTTTTCCCTTAATCACTCTCAGAATAAGAGTTCCAAAAACTGTTTGTCACAGAGTAGAACATACACAAGTTGTTTGTTCGTATGAAGTCGTACCTTTCTTCTGCACATCTTGGCTTTTCCTTCCGTGACAAACGGGAATCTGATTTTAATAAATCCAGAGAGTTCAAAGACTTAGTACTATACACAAAACTTAAAAGAAGACGAAGGACCAAAAATTTACTCACCTTCATCAGAATCACGGCTGCAAACAGGAACTGAGTTACCGCTAGAAATAATTTAGCCATCATTAAATCGCGGCAGTAAAGAACGTGCCTTGTCTTAGTCCTTTAAAATTGTTGTTTGTAGTTTTGTAGAAAGAAAAAAAAAAGCCTTTTGCAAAGTTTTAGAAAAGTTGGAGGTAAAACGTCCGGTCGATACTTCTAAAACGATGAAACTAAATATATTTTTCATGAGTTCAGCAAAAGCTTATTGTCCAATCAGCAAAAATTACTGCTAATTAATACCAGGCCATTGTATTTCTATTGTTGTATGTTAGAGAATGTTATCAAAGTATTAGAGCTATTCTTTAGAAATATTTTGTTTTAAAAACTGGTGTCCAAAAGAAATATCGTTTAAATTAAAGAGTTGAAATAACCAACAGAATTTCGATTCTAAAATAAACACTGTTCTATTGGACAGCATTTTTAATAGCTATAAAATACATTCTTAAAATTGAACAAACAATTCGTTGGGTGTTACGCACTCTCATTTAATTAGAAAATTATATATGGCATAACATTTATCTGAATGCATTTTAAATTGTTTTTTTCTGTTATAGTTTAGTCCACGAAGGGAAAAGTATTTTATTTGTGCTATCGGCAGATAAACCTGCAATTATACAGCTTCACTAATTAAAAAAAACTTTCGTTTCGATTGTTTATTGAAATTATTCAATACGAAAGTTTGAACCGAGAGTTTTGTCAATTTTTCAAAGTATGTGTTGTTGAAATAAACACAGCTTGAACCTTCAATGGTATAGTTTGGGTTTGTGCACACCACTGGTTTGGACCTCAACTTGACAGCGATAACGATAAAGAGAAAGAGAAAGAGAAAGTGCCCATTATCAACAACATGCAAAAACAATTGCATGAAATTATACTCTATGCATAAGGATTACAGTGGATCTGATGCATAAAATTGATCATTCTGGTCTCAGGGGCGGAACATTAGAAAAATGATGGCGGGGATATTAAAGCAAAAAAAGTCCTGTAAGGCAAAATAAATATAAAAACAATTGTTGCATGTGATCATCATCAGAGATGTGAAATGCTAGCACGTATCCATAGACAGGTGTAAGAGAAACCGAGAAAGAAAAATCCAAATCTAACCAACCTACCGAGACAACCAAAGTGATTGAGGGAGAACAAAACCAACCCAAGACAAGTTGGGCAAATCAAACCCAGTCCACCCACACCTGCTCATGTTCCTCTCCGAGAGGTGAACTGCCCTCTATTGCATGGATGTGAACAAAACTCACTATTGAAATGCGCAAAAATGCGTTTCTGGGTATACTTGTATTTTCAAGTTGTCTGGGACAGCATACTGAGTCAAATTGACAACTTAACTGGATGCATTTTATCGATTTTTCCACACGTTCATCAGCCAAGAGTAACTGCGGATCAACCCTTTGCAGTTATTGGGCTTTGAAGTAAACTCCATCTCGAAACTCTAGTTTCCTGCCGCGTCTGCCGCGTTGTGTATGAATGACAACATAGTTGCGATTAAAACGAGATTTTTGCTATTTACGCTCTCTTATCTTACCCTTACTGACAATTTGTTTGCCGGCCGACTTGTTGAACAAGCAATGCCTGTACTGGTGTTTGCGAATGAGCGTTTGTAGGTTGTAAGATTTAACGTGTATAAATGACACTGACAACAAAATCGTGAAGTAAAATGAACAAACGGAGATTTCCCACTGAAATCTTTAAAAAAAGGAAAAGAAAACTGAGGAATTTAGTGCCAGGCTTTCATCTCGGGATTGTTGCCCTAAGTTGCCAGTAGTTTTATAAGAGCTTACGATAAGCGGTTCCGTAACTTCTGGATATACCCAATTCTAGAATAACACATCCTTTGATATAAATTTGAGGCTTTGGTTTGTTTGTAGTAATTACTCTTTAAACT
>JANSTQ010189526.1:0-18797 GCA_026167885.1 Bergia puertoricense
ATGGATGACAAACATTTCGTTAAATATTCATTTATCGCAGGGTCGCTGGCGCGTGGCGGATGGTAAACCGTCCCGATCACAATGGAACTGAAACCCCTTGGGAGGCGGGAAGGTCTAATTTGAATCCATAATGCTTCGAAAGAAGAGTCTTGTAGGTCTTCCAGAACTTTAAATTTGATCGTGTCTTTAATGAACATACACACACCACCATGTATAGACTCAATTCTATCTCTCCGAATGATGTTGTACCCGTCCAGAGCAACAATATTGTCATGAATGTGGCTTTGAAGCCAGGTCTCGGTAATACAGAGACAGTCCAAATTTGCATACTTGGCAATGTGATGAAGCTCGTCGATTTTAGGAGCCAAGGACATTACGTTGGATACAAATAAAGATGGAACATAAGCCTTTTGCGATCCTTCTCTCACACTTGCAGGGTATGCAGGAGTAATTTGTATACAGTTTGCTGGATTACGATACCGCGAAGAGTTCAGGAACGATGAAACACGGTTGATTTGACGCGGTTGAACTGCGTTGATTTGGTAACAGCGCCGATTTTCTCTCTCTTTCAAGAGGCGGCCTGCTCTTTTCCCCCGGTAGCGTGACCATAATGTCTTCACAAAGCTATTACGACTATTTGAGAAACGTAGGAGGCTCATTGAAGCTGGCTAGCTAAGACTAAAAGTGAAAAGCTAGAGAGGTCAAAAAGTTTTATTTTAACGGTTTGATAATGGGAACAACAACAGGAAGAAAAGCGCGATGTTATGGAATCGGCGAACGAAACTATATCTACATGGGTAATCTGCCTGTGCAGACACCGGAACAAGATAGCCTCCATGGAGAGGGAGGATGTGGGAGGATTCCGCTGTGACGGGAACTAAAATGTTTCTTTGAGCGTGGAAAGATTTCTGCTTGTTTCAAGAAATGTAGTTGCTGGGGCTTACATTGGCAGGCACAGAATATGTACAAACACGGAGGAAATATATTTTGTTGTAGCCCTGAAAGGGAAACTTTTATATGTGCTTTTATATCTTTTCTTTTTAACGAACAAACATAATGATAAAAGTGACAACAATTAGTACATACCACACATGTGAATAGTGCTTTTTGCGCGTTCTGATTGGTTAACTTAGAGGTGATCAGCAAAGTACTGGTCACCTCCGAGCAGCCGGAGAAACAAAATGGCTTCCCGTTTCATTTCTTTTTTATTTTGTTTCGTTTTTGGTCCGCTAGTTATCCCGCTTGTGTGGTATGTACTAAAACAATTATTCACCTCAGTGTCAGTGAAAGTGGTGGATATCCATGGAAAGTGGTGGATTTGGAGGTGATTTACGGCTGGGGGTATGGAGGGGGAGATTCGCCTCCAAATGGCCTTTAATGTTCCAAGAATATACACGAAAGACGCACAGAAGCAACAACTGAAGTAAAGAAAATTTATTTGTGCCATTTGCACCAAATATAAAGTTTTTCATCAAAATGATATCGGAGGTCATAGACAGTCTTAGAAAATCAACTAAATCACCCGCTCTTCTCTAACAGCTACCAATCAGATTGGGCTGTCTGATGTTCAAACAAACGTTGCTGGTTAGGATTCTTAACATGTTTTCGTTCGTGCACTGCTCCTCAACAGCATAAATTACTGGAAACGGAACTGCTGTGATGACAGCGTTTTTAAAAGCATTACAGAACTTTCCGTGTTGAGTAAAACCAGATACAATTGGACTGATCACGTTTTTAATGGTCTTACAGCATTAAAAAGAGAACGCCGTGCTTTTGCAACTTCAGTTGCTTCCCAGCTTTTGTCAAAGCAAAGCAAACGAGGTGAGTTTTTACTGAGAGCTAAGAGTAGTCATATGCACTATTAATTAATTGACTTCAAAGTTTTTCTATGCAGAAAAGCTCTTTTTGTAACTGGAAAATCTTGTGTCGTGCACCATACTATTCAAACAAAACAAAGCGATGCCAATTATGTATTTCCGCGAAATATCTCATCATTTGTAGCCCCAGTGCTGCGACTTTGAACAAAGGAATAAATGTAGACATAAAACACAAATTAGAAGTGTCTAACATTGACATGAATGCACAATGGCTCCTTAGTTTTCAAGATCTTTGTATATTCTCGCTGTACTGTCTGCACATGACCTGCAACAGTACACTGTTACACTCCAAAGAGTTTTCGTGTTGTTCTTGCATGTGCGAAAAATAGTTATGAATATATCTGAAACCCCTTTTCATGGCTTTTTCATGGCAGGTCACTGAACAGATAACGTAAATATTTTTTATGACCCATGAACATTTGGAACAAAATACCAGGAAAAAATAATTCATGCTATTTTCACGGGCTTTATTTATTTTTAGCAATTCAAGAGTTTTTCGTGGCCATGATTTTATATCCGTATGAAAATTTCAGAAAATTCATTGTCCGTGAAAACAGAGTAAAAGTTTTACCCACTTTTGTTGGTTTTTCCATGCTGCTGATGAAACCCATGAATTTTAAAAATGGCTTGAAAATTCCTGGTCACGGCTTTTTTTAATGGTATTTTCATGGCTTTTTCATCGAGCAGAGTTTCATAGTCATATAGGCAGCTATTTAAAAAAGTTGTTTCAGTCCTTCACTGTACACTCGTGCCTTATCATTTTGCATTCGTACTCAGTTTTTCCATGCACGCTGATCTTACGTACACTGTTGAGCATGCAATTTACATTGTATTTATTACCTTACAGAGTGTGCATAGTACTAGAAGAACATAGACAGCTATTTAAAAAAAGTTGTTTCAATCCTTCACTGTACATTCGTGCCTTATCATTGTGCATTCGTACTCATTTTGTCCATGCACGCTGAGCTTTTTAAGTGAAGTATTCACTATTGTTGATATATCCTGCATATTAATGGTTTTTATACGTTAACAATGAAACAAGCACGCAAACGTTATCGAAAATTATATCTTTGAAAAAGGAGCAGGCGTTTTTGATATACCAACTGATCTTCATAAAACGAAAGTGTTGCTAAGGTGTGCACTAAAGTGAAAAAAAAAGTGAAACATGAAAATCGATGCGACGAGTCAGCGAGATAATTTATTGCGATAGCGGTATCACGAACTAAACAGATGAGCCGAAATGTGTATTTAATTATCAACAGACAGTAGAACATTGGGTTATGAGAGCTCCAAGAAAGCAAACTTTTCTGATCGGCTTTGAAGTTTATATCTCAAGTTAGTATATACTATATCAGTATCATGTAAGAACTGTTAAATAGTCAGTTTTGTAAGACGTTTTCCAGGATCTCATTCTATCAGTCTCAAAATCAGAGTTATGTCAGTTCACAGAAACAGTACTTGCACGAATTGTTTGTAAAACTTGAAAAAGGAAAGAAGGATACTGTTTTATTGAGGGCGCTAGGTTGCTCCCTAAACGGAGAAGTTTGGAAGCGATTCGGCAAGGATATAAACTGATAAAGTCATTCAAAGAAAATAGTAGGCACAATCTAGGTCAAGTAAAACACACCTTCCGCTTAAATTGCAAGAAAATGCTCGCCCAATTGTTAAATTTACCGCAACTTGCAAACAGACAATCAAGTTTATCCCGAGAAGAGGCATGCAGAGTGAATGACCTCGTTTGTCGAAAAAAATTACCATTTCAAAAGCAGTAATGGCCCAGCAAAAGATGTAGCAAAAAGTGAGATTAATCTAGATCTTTTCTACTCGAATAACCGTCGTCATTGGCAATGTGATTGAGCTTGGGCAGAAAGTCCTAATATTCACGGATACACAAGTTATTGTCTGTTTTTGTAACCAAATCATTCAAGTAGCCAAGAAGAAAAAATAAAAGTGTTAACTTTTGCAGCATTAGTCCACACGTGTACGTTTACGTTCGTAAACGCATACTTTTTGATGCGTTTTGGCCTTCCGTCCACACGTAAACGATGAAAACGCTCACTGTAAATGCCGAAAACGGTTTCCAAAGTGGATACTTTTTAAAACGCCGTTTACGTTTCCTCGTGTGGATGGCGTAAACGAACACTTTTGTAAACGTTTCGAAAACGCTGACGTCACGAGTCTGCTCCAGTCCACCAGTAGGTATCCAAGATCGCTGTTACTGATCGATCGTTTTGGCGTTTACGTGTGGAAGGGTGAAACGATTCATAAACGATGACCGTTGACGTGTGGACGGAAAAGATTTGTTTACAGAAGTATGCGTTTACAAATGTAAACGTATACGTGTGGACGAAGACTTAGTCGTGTAAGCTCTGTTTACGATTTTGGTGACTGTTCTTAGAAACTGGTGACTATTCGTATAAATCAGCACTGTTTCCTTGTGTATTGTAGTAAGACCCAAAGTATGAGCGAAATTGAATTTTTGAGCTGTCTCAGCGATTTTGATGATCTTGTCTGATTTTTACTTACATTCACTTTCAGACTGAACTGATTGCTGAACTAAAAGTACTGTTGGTATACATTTGAAGGTAAGTTAGTTTTCAAGTCTACATTAGTGATTTGTAATTAATTCATACTTTGCAAAATTCTGGTAATCATTCTCGGCACAACTTTCGGCTAGAGTAGATATTTAAAGGTGTGGACAAAGGTGGCCTCGGGTTTGTGACATCATCAGTTTGGATGACGATGTTATTATTTCAACATGTGTTGTGACATGCACGGAATTTTACATCGTTACATCAACGCGCTCTAGCACTTTCTTTTAAAATCCTATAGGACATTCCTGTATATTTTCTATTTTTACAATTTACATCATACATGCACGATTAGCACTCACTACATAAAAGTAATGTGTACACGCTTTTTTTTATAAGAACAAACTTTATAAGAACACCCAGGCTGAGATTTGCCCAAAAATTTAGAACAAGCTAAGAACAAGCTCAGATTGAAGTATTTTACTGAATGAAAGTCCACAGGTAATTTCATAATTAAGATCATTAAAACATGACGTTCAGTTAACACTAGATTTTAACACATAGCGCTTGAGCAAGTAGTAAGAGACTACGTTACTGTATTCGGTTTTCTACATCTAATCCAGTATGTGGAATAATCTGGAAATAAGAATTATAAAACAATTTGAGGCTGAAATCGCCAAAAAATTAAGAACAGTTCAGCCTCAGCCAAAACTTACTGGTTCTTATAAAAAAAATCGTGTATACTAATTGAACTAGGTTTCGGCAGCGTATATAATACACTGTTCTAGCAAAATTTCACTCAATGCTGGACTTTTCCTCTCATTTTCGTGCTGTAAATAATCAACTTCCCATTTCTTTTCTATTTTTAGACGGATATTTTATATCCTTAAAACTTTGATATTTCTCCCACACCTGATCTATTGTGGCCCTGTATTATTAGGATTAGGAAAAGTTCAAAGTGATCGATTAGATGACGCTAGTTGTTCTCAGAACAGTATAAGGTCAAAGGTTATGCATGTTCAATATGAGCAACTAATAAATATCGCAGACTTAACTAAATTAAAGCAGAGACGATTCTTTTAAATCTCTCGTATTACTGTATATTGAAATGTTTATTTGGTAGTATACCAAGCATAGTTTATGAGGTGATAATCCTAAACTTAATTTGCAGTGGAAGAAGTCTTTTAGCTATGTCACAGCTGCTGGCCTTCCTACAAATGCTAACCATTCTACTAATCTTAATAATTTTAAAAGCAACTTTAAGAATATTTGATTTTGTTCTTTTTATCTTCTTTTGACTAATTTCATGGGCTAATGGACCTTTCTAAGGTATCATAATTTTCGTTCTTAGTCATTTCTTAACCTTAGTTTTACATTCTTAACTTTTCTTACTTATGTAGATATTACTTCAAGTTCGTATTCTGAACGAGCTCCTAGCTCCACAGGCGACACATGGTGAAATAAACTACAAAAATATACAGATTCTCATTCTTACGGCCTCTTGCATTTTTCAGTAATATGTTCATTTTATCTCATATTCTCAGTTATTAATAGTGTTTGTATTGTTTGCACAACCTCTAGTGACATTTTCAAGATCACAGAGTTTGTGTGTGCTAAAACATTACCTTCACTCTCAGTGATTAGTGTCACAACCTATCTCGTTTCAGACAATTAAATTGTTAAATATTCCGAGCACGCATTATTGAACATTGACGTAGCACGTGCGGCTAAGTACTGAAGAGAGTTTAGTTCTGTGTTTCTCTTCGTCTAAACTGAAATGTAAACTAAATTCCTTATTTATTTTATTCTATATGTTCCACTGGTTTGTATTTGTTAACAAAACTATTCTTCTCAGTGCCAGCGAGCAGCAATTATATTCACCCTGCATCATTCGTATAGCAGCTATCCTATCCAATAAACGTTAATCACCTCCATTTCAGAGAATAATTGCTAACTATTCACATTCCGGAGGCCTACTCTGGTACCCAAAGTCGCCGTAATTTAAGGCGACTTAATGCGACTTAAGGATAAATGATTCCCAAAACCTTGGCGACTTAATGCAACTTTGTGCGACTCGAGGCGACTTTAAGGGAAATCCTCCCTCAAACCTTTGCAACTTTGTGCGACTTTCAGCGACTTAAGGAGAAATCCTCCCCCAAACCCTAGTGACTTAAGGCGACTTTGTGCGATTTAAGGAGACTTTGGGTCTCAGAGTAGACCTTTCCGGCATTTATGCAAGGATTTGCAACCTTTTCAGATCCGGAAATTTTTGTCATAAACAATTACCGGTTTAAATATACGAAAACATTTATATTTTTTGTGCGTGTGAAGGTGTATACCTGGAGCTGAAAGATACTTCAATTTTCTGCTTCTTTCTCTAATTTTCTTTGTTTAACAGAGTTATTTTCATTGGCTTGATAGGTATATACTAAAACAGTTATCCTATAGATAATTAAACAAATGGCAATTCATTTCTATTTCTGTCCAGATACAACTAAAGCAAAATGAGTTCCACCAAAGAGACTAAATCCATCAACTACTACAAGATGGAACAAGTCGATGCTGCTAAGATCAAAAGCAGTTTCAAAGAAGCTGTCAGTAGCATAGATGCGCTTAAGATTACCGACGACATTACGTCTGACGATTTCGTCAGACAAATTTTTGAAGAGGACACCGTGGCTAACCTCCTCATCTATCTATCCCGCCTTCCTGTGTTTGATAAAGAGTTTGCCAACGCCCTGCGCCACGATCTTGACCTCCTTGCCTTGGCCAAGAAACTCAAATACTACACCGACCTTACCCTCTGCCAGAATTTGCTGCTTCTCAAGCAAGTGATGAGATGCTTCGGCAAAAACGTAACGAGCTTCCAAACCGCATTAAACGCCCTAATAAGAAATGCCGGTCAGCTGGCAAGCCTCCGCTTCAAAGATTACGTCAAAGAGAAGAAGGTTCTCAGCAACAGCAGTAAATATGAGGAAAACAACGAGGCGTTGGTGACCATCGACCCACATGCCGTCTACCCCACTAGTATCTACAGGCACTGCGACAGCCTCACCCTGGCCACCTCAGACTCGCAGACTATCGAGGCCGTGATGAGTACTACTCTGACGACGACAATAAAGATTACCAAAGGCGTCTTGGAGACCACCAACCGGATCTTGGCCGATGTCTACCAACCCCTGGGCCGCTGCGTCGCTTTTATCGACGATAAGGTTGTCGGCATCTACGGAAAGAAGCTGGAGGACTACTTTGAGCATCATGGAGTGGGGCTGATCCAGCTGGTGCACAGTGCTAACGAGGTTGACAAGGACATTAAGAACGTTGAGCGAATGCTTGTGGAGCTAAAAGAAAACGCAGTTGCACGCAACGAGCCTGTCCTCATTATGGGCGGTGGCGTGATCCATGACATTGGTGGGTTTGCTACCGCGCTGTATTACCGCAACACGCCGTATATCATGCTCTGTACGACGGTCGTAACTGGCATCGATGCTGGTCCCAGTCCCCGCACCTGTTGTGATGGCTTCGCGTTTAAGAACCTTTACGGCGCTTACCACCCGCCAGTGCTAACCATCACCGATCGAACCTTCTGGAAGAGTCTGCACAAGGGTTGGATCAGGCACGGCGTTGCCGAGATCATCAAGATGGCCGTCGTCAAAGACAAGAGCCTTTTTGAGCTGGTAGAGCGCGCCGGACCCCGTCTGATCACCACCAAGTTCGGTACTGAAGGCGACGTCGACGCCGAGTTTGAGAGGCTCTGTGACCTCATCGTTGGCAAGGCCATGGAGGGCTACGTGCGCTGTGAATACGGCAACCTTTGGGAAACCCATCAGAGCAGGCCCCACGCATATGGCCACACGTGGTCTAACGGTTACGAGATGCCATCCGGCATGCTTCACGGTCACGCCGTTGCCACCTGCATGGGTTACGGCGCCTATTTGGCCAAGTTGGAGCAATTTATAACGGAGGATGAGTTTCGCCGCATCCTGAAACTGCTCTCAGACATGGAGTTGTCCCTGTGGCATGACATCATGGACGATCATGAGCTTCTCGCCTCCACGGGCAAGAAGGTCCAGAAGAAGCGAGGTGGAAACTTGTGTGCCCCAGTTCCCAAGAAACTTGGTCAGTTTGGCTTCATCAACAAACTAACCAGAGAGGAACTTGACCGCACCCTGGACGAGTACAAGGTCATCTGCCAGGGGTACCCCCGCGCCGGTAAGGGTGTTCAGGTGCACTGCCGCGAAGTCGGTCTTCAAGACCCTTCTACCGTCGTCAAATAGCTGCCATGAAATCGCTGTCAACGGAAATATCGACATCCCCGTCAAACAGCCCGGCAAGCTGTGACGCGTGAATGAGATATTTTCATTGCCCGCAGTGGAGATGTGAAATATAAAAAGCATTAAAACATCGTGGAAATTCACCAAAATTTTTACAATAGATATTATTTTGCAGATAATCCCTCAAAGAACTTGTTTTTATTGTTGTTTGTTTTTTGATACTCGTTCTATTGGTTGGAAAAACGAATTTAAAAAACTGATTGCCCCGATTCACTCTGACGTAACAGCTTGTTTGCAATTTCTCTAAACTGATTCTCCAAGCTACAATTTTGGAACTTGAACTGTGACACCATAGTGAAGTAGAGCAAATTTCTAATGACTCTGAACCTTATTGCTTTGCTTTGTTTTCCAACACTCCAGTCATTTATTACTGCCACTGGAATCTTCTTTGTTCCAAATTAATAACCATATCCACAACTACTCCACTAGATATACGCATGATTTACATGCCTTATTTCATAAACATTTTTTCAATTCGAATTCAGTGAAACCAACTGCTGTAATGTACTTACATTTTCACTTCGACAGTCAGTCAGAACTTATAATTTCGAAGCGAATCCTTACAAAATATTACCTATCGACCATAAACAACAGTGAATTATAAGCAAACGCCTGTAGTTATAAGTTCCACTTAGCACTTAATAGTTAATAACTGACTGTTATCAATTTAGTGACTATGACGTCTTTCTTCTTTGTATAGAATTTCAAATTTAGTCCAGTTGTCCTTTAGTTTTGTAAACCAAAGAAGGTTGGCTTCGGTGTTTCATACAAATACTTTTTGTAAAGAGGTACCAATAAATAGGAAATTAAAATGAATTGTTTCAGTATTCTAGGATGCATGACCGTAATTATACACGAAGTAGGAGGCAAATGTTAACAAAGCATTTATTTATGAGAGGGCCGGAGATGGGTCTTCCTACATGTATTACAAAAATTGAATGATTCTCTTAACCGTTGAAGTACACTGATCCCTTAAATTCCTTCGGCCAAAAATGAATGCTCTCGTTAAAACATGTCATAGTGCTGATTTTCAAACATCTTTATTCAGCCATGGTATGTAATCAAACAATTTATGTATTTGATTTGTCGTTTTTAATAAATGTTTTAAAAGTGCCTCGGTGTGGAGTTTTTGAGACCGCATTCTTTTTTTTTTTCGTTTTTTTAATTATTATTTTTTTATTATTTTGCCCCCTTACTACCTAGTCACATAAGATTTTAAAGTAGTAAGCTCTCTAATGCTCTCCAGCTTGTAGAAAATGTCTTTTGGTTTGTAATACTGGTTCCTTTCTTTTCTATACTGTATATATATTTGGTATAACTCTTTAGGCTCAAGAGACTTGTGTGGTGCTCTTCCATTTTGCATATATATATGTAATATTTTGAAGTAATTATAATGAAGTTTATTACGTCCTTGTATGGCAAATTTTCGCTTCAGCGAACCAAATAGAACAGATTGGACTGTGAGCTGAAATTGAAGACCTGTTACTTCGCTGAACCATTTGGCAAGGGCACCCGACAGGGGCTGTATTTCTCTACAGTACCAGAAGAGATGTTTTATTGTTTCAGGGTTTCTAAACAGAAAGTACACTTTTCATTATCTATTATTTTTATTTTTGTTAAAAAAGTGTTCGTTGCTAAAGTACGCTGCAAAAAGTTTGTATTGAAAGCTCTGTAGCTTTGTTTGGATTGTGTATGAGAAAGGTATTTTATAAATGGTTGACCAATCTTCCATTTGGCATGAGAGATCACATTTCCATTTGCTCTGAACCTTTTGTGGTTTACGAGCTATAGCTTGCAGAATAGAATTATAAGCAAATCTTACAGTTTTCTTAGGGTTAACCATGTCTTCTAACTGTTTGGATGTAACCTTTACTAACATCTTTTGTTTTGTTGTATACGAGACTTCCATGAACTCGGAATTGCATTAATAACACCACCCATTTCAAAAAAATTACTCCGCATTCTTACTTGACCTACTGCCTTGGCCCTAGCTTTGCAAGGCACGGCCATTAGCATACTCGTGCTTCAAGATCAGTAGCTGCGAAAAGCATACTCATTCAACTCTAATAATTAAAATAATCTTTAATGAGGAAGCCCACATCACGAAGTGGTTTACAGAAGGGTCCTCAAAATAAAACTGTGATATAATTTTGTGCAGGATGAAAAAAAAATGACTTTAAGATATTGCAGAGGAAAAGTGCAATTTTAAACATGTTCAGGGACTGTTAGTCAGTTTCCTTCGATTTCACCACTGAACCGGTAATCAACAAAACTATGAGTAGTAGAAAATTTTGAGCCATCTGAAAATATTTGTTTCAATTCCTTGCCGGGTTTTGAAATATTTGTGAAGCAACTACGTTAGAATTAAGATTAACAATTACTCAGGAAATCTAAAAAACCTCCAAGAATATGATACATCAAAAATAAAGATAAAAAATATGAGATAAATGCAGTAGAGGGATATATCATTTAAAATGAAGAAAAGTGTTTTATACAGTGTTTCCAAATCTTTTTGATACCGTCTTGTATGGCTTATATCGAAAGTGGTCAACGATTGACTAAGAAAATCTCGAAATTGATGAAATTTGCAAATTTAAAAAAATATTACTATACATGAATGTATCCCCAATTTTCGCCTCTTTTCAGATTTTGAAAAAAATAATTAAAATGGTGAAAATGGAACATTTTTTCACTTGTTTTCTAACCGTGAATGTTTGCTTTCAATTGGGTTGATGCTATTTGTGATTTGGCCTAACGTACCCAGAATATTGTGTTAGTGATGGCAATGAGACTGAGTCAGTGCAAGGAATACAGTCTGAGATTGTTTTCTGTTCTTTCCACTTTTATTGTAGTACTAGTATCATCTATTAAATTTGTTTTCCTTTTCCTTGGGTGCGAGGGTGCTGCTCTAACTTGAGTTCGTCAACCATGAGGAATACGCTCTTTATATCAGTTCAATATCTGTTTATGCTTTGTCTGCAGAAACCGACATTGCAGGTCTGAAAGCGCCGGAGCACCTTTTCTAGGTAATTGAGACAAGAAAGGACCTGGTTTTTGTTACGTACCCGTAGTGCTTTGAAGGGTTTGGTCTACAGTACTGAAGCTTCGATTCCTCGGTCAACAAATCCGTCTGTAACCTTTGCAATTGACATAGTGTGTTCACTTTAATACTAACACAAAATAAACATCCCTAGTATGTTGCCAGACGTTAAAAAAAAGTTGCGAATTTTCTAGTGTTTGGTAGTTTTCAGTCAGTTGAACGCTATCCCTACTGAAGAAACTGGAAGGTAACGTGTCCATCATCGTTATTTCCTCCTTTCTTGCTCCAAGTACCATCTGGGACAAACGAACCTCCCCCACCTCCTTTACAAGAGCTGCCGTTAGATCCACCACCAGAATACCCACCCCCACCCCCAGGGGCAGTGTTGCCGCTTGCTCCACCCCCACCAAACCCTCCATCAAATTGATCACCAAGAGCATTGTCAGCCTTTCCTCCAAGACCGCCGTTTTTAAATGACTGTCCACCAAAACTACCATTGTACCAAACACAAGAGCTACTGTAACTACCACCGTTGCCAAGGAAACCCCCACCAGCTCCTGCTTTTTTCACACTAATGGATCCGCACACCTTACCTCCAAAGCCACCAGTGCCACCATCGACACTGCCAGACTCTGTGTCTCCACCTTCATCCCCATCATTTTCGCATCCTCCACCTCCTCCCCCCGCCACTGCCAACGCGCTACCATTTGCTCTCCAGACAACAAAACTCCCCCCACCTCCACTCCCTGGATGACCACTGCTGTGAGTTTTTCCTTGTTGTCCAACCAGAATCTTCAGCCCAGTCCCCTTTAACAACTGAATTGTTCCCTTTACAACGGCTCCCTTGCCTCCAAATTTACCCGAGAAGCCATCTCCACCTTTCGCACCACCAACCTCCACTCTATACAAACCGGAAACTGGTACAGTCCACTCCTGAACACCGCTGTTTACAATAACTGCGTTCTCGAGCGTTGTTCCTTTGTAACCGTTTATGCTACGAGGTCCTTCACGACCGATCGCTCCAAGAGTGGTGAAGTTAAACTGTGGTGCTGAAAACACACACACACAGACATCATCAATTAACCTTTACGAAAAATACGAGAATACATTATCGTGATATAATTTTTCTTTTTCCCTTTTTTAATGCAGAATAAATGCAAAGTAAATAGTAGCTGAGTGAGGGAATTAGAGGTTTTTGTTTTTGTGCATTTGTGGAAATACATCTCTATATGTATTGCTATTATAAGCCTTTGTTACACTCGTTTTTTTATTCGAGCGTCTGTTATGGGCCGAGGCTGAACGTTTTGTTAGGATCTGGGCCTCAGATGTTTCATTTCCGGCTTGTTTTCATGTGTCTACATACATACTATCAACTAAATCTTCTCTTTTTTAATAAGGAGTAGTTCTTTATATTTATTCTCTAGGCATTTCCTAAGCCTCTCAAAGAATTTTTTTGTTTAATTGTAACAATTTTTTACTAATTATTTTTTTATTTCATAAATACCAAAAAAAGCCTTACCTTATTTTACTCAATAATCTGTAAATATACATTTACATTTATTAACTTGTAATAGCCTATATATTCGGACGTAAGGCAAGTGTGCACAAAATGGAGCACAAAATAGAGTATCGCACTGTATTAATAAAAACCTGTTTTCAGTCCCTAGAAAATTTATTAGACCATTTATATGCAAGTTGGTGTTTGAATTGTTTTTAAGCGTTTATGTATTTATATTTTTGCTCTGCCTGGGTTGTTATATATTTTTCGTCGTTAATAGATCCTAAAATATGTTTTCCCGTTATAAACGTATCTATTGCATACAGCTGTAAGTACAAATTTGTATGTAAACACACTTAAGTCCTTTTATTTGGTCTGAAATATTCCGGCCTAAACTTAAAACTCACCCGTTTTTACTTCACAGCGCTTTCCCGTCCAGAAGCTGTCACAGCGACACACAAAACGACTGGCGGTGACGTCATACATACATGTCCCACCGTTTAGACAGGACATCAATTGGCAGTCATCCTGGAGGGCAGGTGGTAATGGAACCGGACGTCAATAAAATTTGTCTTCATCACACGCGAAAGAAATTTGTGAAATACTGAGCTGGCGCTAAGATTGCTATTTCGTAAGACTGAGCTATTAAATAAAACAAAAAGAACCGATGATTCTAACGAAAAAAAGTGTGGTTTAATCAAAATTGATATGTTACGGTTTTCGCCGTGAGTTTAGGCGGAAAGCTGTTCTTCATGACAGAGCAATAGGTCAGGAAATAGGTTAAAAGTGTCTTTTTTCTTCGAAGAACTCAGTCTTCCAGCGATTCTAAAAACAACAGACAATAATTGTACGTCCAATAAAGATTGACCCCCCAACTGAAGGATTTTTTGCATATTTAAAGCAACTGAAATGAAACTTACAGTACCTGTAGTCCAATTAAGGCCGCATCTTTACTAACGTATGCAAAATTTAGTATGCTAATAACAAAAAATGACATTTTTGACAAAATGTTTTACCGCTTTCTTCTTTTTAAAATTATTCCTGAACATTTTGTGTTAAGGCTTAGAAACTCATATTTTCTATGAGCTTCAAGTAAATTTAATACAGTTTTGCTAAAATAACTTGTCCAAAAATCCTTTATGGCGGTGTGAACGTAGTTTCGTAGTGTCAGATCCGGTGATAATATGTGATAAATATCCATCTTGTAAAATGATGCGAACATCAATTTATGAATTCAAATCTTTAGAGTCTTTAAAAACACAGCAACCATCAAATTATCAGCAAATTATTGCCCACAAGATGTTGTGCAACGGGTTTTTGTTATCGAAGATTATTAACTGGGTAAAAGCTAGTTGCATACCAAAAAGATAACTGTTTTCTGCAACCATATTGGCAACCTCGTTCCCACGGCACTCTTTGCTAATTTGTCATGATTATGAAATATAGTTTGGCTTAAAATAATTTTTTGTATTAATATCTCAGCATTATATCTAAACCTGATAAATTTAAACTTACCTGTGACGAAAAATATTGTGAAAATTCAAACTTCGCGTCATAAACCAATCCTTCAGATTTGTCGATAAACTGGGACTTCATCTGGCAAAGTCCACGGTCCTTCGAGAGTACCTTATAGTTTGTAGAGACACACTGAGAATGAGAGAGGCAGGCTTGAGCACACGAGATTGAACTTGGAACAACAATGGATTTGATTGACCTTCCTTTTACTTGTTTGTGATTTTCTCTCGACAAAACAGCGCCGTTAAAATATCGTGACTTGATATTTGAGTTACAGGCAAACTCTCGTAATTGTAAGAAAAACAAAAGTACTGATGTTGAAACCAGCGAAGAAACAGCCATATTAAATGTGACTTTGTAGGGTGTTAGGCACCGTGCCAAATGACAAATCTCCACGTTGTAAGATGATTTGACCACTTTATGAATGTAAATCTTCAGAGCGTCTTTTAGAAAACAACAGACATCAAAATTATCAGCGAAAAAAGAAGAAAGGCAGATCTTAATAGCTTTAGCGGAAACCCTAAATCCTTGTTTGCTCTTCACAGCAAGAAAGACAGCTTTGATCTTTGTCTCAATTAGGGAGCGTTTGCTTCCTGAAAAACAAACTATATTCCTTTTTTCAGATATCAATCTGTTGCTAATTAACAATTTTCTTGAAACTTGAGATTCGTTTCCTCGGAACCTATAAGTCTTCATACGTGATAGTGGGATTGCAACCTACAACAGTGTTATGCTTCAAAAATTGCGACTCTGGTGATTTAGGTTTGTTGCTTTGATAACTAAATAAAGAAATAACCATTTCATTATGAAGTGAAAGAAAGCGTCAAGTATATATCATACTAAATGCATAGCTTATTTTTTAAGAAATTTCCCGTTTAATATTTAGGCCAGTGTTTACCTGACAATAGTTAACGATCAATTCCTTTGTGACAATTCCTCATTTTCATCAGGTCATTTTTTCAAGACTGCTAAATTTAATTAGACGGACTTATATTGTCCATTCTTCTTAAACACCCTTCCAACTCGCAAAAGACGTGATGTTTATTTAGGAACTTTATTTTTGGCATCTTTTAAATATCTGAGAGACATAAATCGAATTTAATAAACTAAGCATCAGTTATGTCTTGTCTATAGAAATATAAGTTTATCGAAAATATCTTAATTCACGCCTTGTTTGCGGAAATAAGGAAATTAAACTTCACCCGAGTTAAAATGGAAAGCGGCAGACTTAAATGTGTATATGTTCCAAATATTCTTTGTATGAAGTGACCCACGGCTGCTTCAAAAATCTTCAATTTCAAGTGATGTTTAACAATTTTGTCGGAAAGCTGTAAAATGGACAACATTAAAACTAAATAAATATAATTAACTATTCAACGCTGTATGCAACGAGTCGTAGATAATCTAATAGCTGTACAACCAAGATTTGCGTTATTCCGTTCAAATTTTAGTAAAAGCCTAATCAGATCACATCTACTACAAGTTTTGATCTACAGGATTATGAGTGCACGGAAAGAAATGTTTTGTTTAGTTGTATTCCTGAAAAACCAAGGTTATAGATGTTGGCGCAAGTCATTCTTTGTGTAAGCCATCTTTAATCGTTTACTAGGCCTCGGGCGTTTACCAACTGTTACACAAGCGGCATCTTGGCCGTGCACCACCAAATCGTGCAATTAAGCAAACAGAAAAAAAATTCAAAACGCTCCGTTTTGATAAACACCTTTTTATCAAATCTGAAAACAAACGAGTATAGTCACTACGTTCATATGTAGTAATATCTCTTCAAATTTCAAATTTTCATTAATTGCAGGGATTTTTTCAATCAGTGGTCGGTGACTTTCGATATAAGCCGAGCAAAATCGACCAAATGATTAGGGAAACACTTTTCATAAACCGCATTTTCTTCTCCGTTTTAGACACTGTAGTTTTCTTGCAACTTTTAGCACTGCGTTTCAGAATTGTCTTTTCGTCACTGCATGTCGTCTTTACTCTAACGAGTGGAGAAGACCTCAAAAAGCACTTTGATGGTCTGAGTCAGTCTAGGAAATTAAGTCTCAAAGTTTAACTCTTTCATTTCGATCGATGACGGAGAACCTTTGCGAGCTACCTTTGTTGCCGTAACCAGACTGAATCAAGATTCTGCGGGATTTGTTCCAAACCAGCGCCATCTCGGAAAGTCATTAACGATCCCGTACCCAGATCCGAAATCCGGGCGAGCGTATTCCAATTCGACGCTCTCTTCGAACGTCAAGAACAATTTATTTTTAGTTGATCCAGCGCATTCAAACTGATTGAAGAAAGAAGTCTCACTGGAATCTTGAATGTACTATCTGAGAAGAAACATCGTTGCGCGAGTTTTCGGCTGCGCCTCGTGCTTCTCATTACGCTTTCTCTCGTGCTCTCAAAACTTCCCGCGTGCAGCCATAACTCGATAGACGCACGCGAAGCATGGACCATTTCTAAATTAGTGTGTGTTCGTTGTAGCGCTTGCAATGGCGTAATATGAATGTATGTATGCATGTGTTTGCCATTGACTTCTTTTGTTTTGGCCGCGTTTAAATGAGACGTGTAAGTACCAAGTGAACTTAGTAAAACATTTTTTTCAAATTTTTAATTATACAACATTTTTCATAAAGCTTTAGTTATTTTTTAACATACTTTATATATGTCTATTTTATATTGCGAGGGGTTTACAGTATTGAATTAATACTAAATAAAAGTAAATTGCAGTTAGCTACTTGTAAATACAGTTTTCGCTGATGGTTTAAGCTCAAGATACGGTGCATAAAGGCAAGTTACGGTAAACAAATAAGAAGGAAAAAGTTTTTGACACTCGAGGTTAATTACATTTTAACTTGTTGGAATGATGATTTACTGTTTGCAGCCATTTCATTAGATCATTCCATTTTTCGTAATAAGCATCTAAAGCGGCTTCGCTTTTGTTATTGACTGACTTGTTTAATCCAGACTTGACATTTTCTTCACCAGTTCTCAGTCTGATACAAATTTAACAATTTCATTAATGTTGTCAAAATACCAAAATTAATTGACCTAGCAGTGAACGGCAAAATATAACTTGTTCAATGCGTACTGTCGGACGCATTCATCAAATCACTCTGTAATTACTGCCGATGTACCCTTCGAAAGAAAGCAATACAAGCAAGAAAAGTGGAAGGATGTTACACGAATGAAAAAAATGCAACCCAAGTATAGAGTAAAAATAAATATAAAAATTGCAGTATCTGTAAATCAAAGTAAGAGTTGATGTTTAAGAAAAATCATTAATTCTGTTCAAATAGTGATGTGTTTTACGTTTAGTGTATTCGCTAGTTACACAGGCTGTTGTACAAATTCGGGGCAAGTCACTGAGGTGGGCGTGCCCAAACAAAAATTCCATAAAATGTTTTACACACTATTTCTTGCAAGAACTAGCATACAATGGCTGAAGCTCGCTGTCCTCAATTTATGCAAAGTTCAGCCTCAGTATTGCTTAAATTGTTCTTATTACTGTAAACATTAATAATGCTAGTATCAAGAAAACTAGCAACAGCATATAATCTAATCTTAAAAATACTCGTAATATTTGAATGTCGAGAGTTTCATTTCCAGAAAAACTCGGCTTTAAGCCGCAACCCCCAATTTGGAACGATGTTATTGTCAGCATTCTGAAATTTTCTGAAGAAAAATGGTGCATCTTAAAAGTGAATAACTACGATAGATTAATAATATAATATATAGAATTAAAAGCTGCTTTCCATGAATGCTGTGTTAGTCTTATACTACGTTTCTTGTCAATGGTTTGAATTGCCCTAGAAGGCCTGCGTTTCGTATTTCACTACGGAAGCCGTTCCTAAGAAATGTGCCGCTACAGCCGAAGCTATTTTTTTAGTAATTGGTGAGTGGCCTTGGAACATTGACAAATCACTTTTATCCCATGCCTTGAAAAATACAGCCAATCAGAGGCCAGGATTGCCGTTGCATATTCTGCGGTATGCAACGGGT
>JANSTQ010189637.1:0-18787 GCA_026167885.1 Bergia puertoricense
GCTATGGCGAATATTCCTCAAAAGTCAAGAGAGCACCGGCGAAATTCGCCGTTCGCCGGCCCTTATCTGAAACCCTGGATGGTGACAATATGACAACAAATTTTTATATTAGAATATATTAAATAAATATTAATCATGACCACTGTAGTGTTCTTTTTCAAGCTGACACACCCATATCCTCAGCCAGTACATTACGGTTAAATGTAATATGCATTTTAACAGTCTTTGAGGAATAAATAGCTGCTATGCTGTGATAGCTGTACAGTTTTTCTTAATTATCTTTCACAGAATCTGCACTTGGAGCCAAAAAGGAGGTGGAGTGCAATGCCTTTTATAGCATCAAAAATACTCCTCACCATATATACTCATGTATAAGTCAAACTTTTAAGACGTGAAAATAGATTTTAAAAAATTGATCTTGACTTGTACACAAGAGAAAATGTAACGCCCCACTAAATTGCCAGAAAATGATTAAAATAATTTGCTAAAGCAAGAAAAGTTACAGAGAAGAAGGAATCAACTGAGGATATTCAGTCCCGCACAAGCATTGTGATATATACTTGATGCTGTAGTGTACAAATAAATGAAACCAAAGCATCACACACATCATTTCTCGCTTTTAATCAGTCCCATAATGATTTCAATTCCCACACACATTTGAGATGAACAGCTCATAATTATATGTTTCTGCCAATCTTTTTTATTCATTTTCGAAAGCTTTGGTGCTTTTGAACTTGACATTCCTGAATTCCATGCGTGGAGCTTAACTTGACCTCGCTAAACATCTTCTATATGGTAATTGAGTTCAAATTTCCTGCAGTGATGCTGACACCGGTGAAATTGAATTCAGCCTATATTTTGCTTCTCTCTTCAAGCCTTCACAGAATAATTTATTATCAGACTTAGACATTTATTATCAGACTTAGTCAAGTTGTTCTTTTAGAATAACTTTGGTTTTATTACAAAATCAAAACATCAAATGGAACCAAACAATTTTATACTGTTTTTCACAATTCAAGAAGCAATGTTGCATGCAGTCTTTCTGCAGAAGCATCACACCATCACGTGCATGGCCAAGTGTGACCAAAATAGTTCTGATTGGCTATTGAAAAGAAAATCAGCATTTGATTGGTTAAATCTATCTCTAACTTTGATATGAAAGTCTTGATCCAGAAGTTGACGAAAATAAACGTTTCCTCGGACGTACAAGAGCAAGATTTTGATCCAAATGTTCACACAGGTTGAGTATAAAATAAACTTGAGGAACTAAAATGATTCATTCACTGCTTTGTTGATAGCTGCCTACTTACTAGTGAAAATTACGGTGCATTTCAATTAATTATGCCGTCCAAGGCCAAGCGAATGAAATATTCAGCAAAATTCAAATTGCAAGTTGTCAAGTTTGCTTCTGACAACTCTAACAATTCTGCAGCCAGCCGTGAGTTTGGTGTTGATGAGAAGCTCTGTTCAACATTGGAGAAAGCAGATTGACAAAATTAAAGCCTTGCCCATGAGCAAATGTGCAGACCGAGGGAAGAAGTGCCAATGGTCTGAGCTTGAGAAAAGTGTCACCAAATGGATAGAAGAGAAGAGGAAAAGTGAGTTCACAGTGACAAGAAATCTGATTCACTTGCATGCAAAATCCTTGGCCAAACAACTGCAGATCAACTATTTCTGTGGTTCCAGTGGGTGGTGCACAAGATTCATGAAATGCAATGACTTTGTGCTACGCCAGAAAACAAAGATGTCACAGAAGCTTCTGGGAGATTTGGAAGAAAGATTACCAGCTTCCACTCTTACATGATCAAAGCAAGAAGATGTACATGTATGGGTTACAATCTTGTCAATTTTGGCAAAGTGGATGAAACCCCAGTGTGGTTTGATATGCCATCAGCCCAAACTATTCACTCCCATGGCATGAAGACAGTTTTCCTTAAAACAACCGATCATAAAAAGACATGATTTACTGTTGTTTTGGCATGCCTTCAAGTTGAAGCCTATGGTCATCTTTAAATGAAAGATGATGCCCAAAGACAAGTTCCCTGCAGGTGTCGTGGTTCATAAAACTCAAAGGGATGGATGGATGGATGAAGGAGGAGTTAAAATTTGGATAGAGAAGGTCTGGCGATCACGGCCCAGAGGATTTGGCAACACTCCAAGCCTGCTAGTCTGGGATTCGTTCAGCACCCATTTCACCGATCCTGTAAAACATCGCCTTCGTGAGAATAAAACTGCAACCTCAGTGATACCCGGTGGCCTGACAAGCCTTGTTCAACTGTTGGATGTTTCTCTCAACAAGCCATTTAAAGACTGGCTATGAGAAAAATGGATCAAATGGATGATCGATGGGGAAGAAGACGTTCACAGCCAGAGGTAGCATGTGAGCTGCATCTCTGGTCACAAAGAGTTTTGGCAGGATATTCCAAGAACGTGGTTGCATGCTCCTTCAAAAAGTGTGGCATTTCTTATGCAATGGATGGGACAGAAGACAACCTGGTATGGGATGATGAAGGAGCTCCAACCCAAGTAGAAGAGACAGTTAAATCAGATTCAGAAGACGGAGATGTCTATGATGATAACCTCACTGCTGAACAATGGCATGAACTGTCTGGGGACAGCGAAGATGAGGAAGACTTTCTTGGCTTTTAAACTGTTTCAAACCACACAAAATGGCTCTTTTAGGAGCCACCAAATAATATCAATTGAAAGGAATGACCAAAAAAAATGCCTCTTATTTTATAATAAAAATGGAGTTTATTTTTATTTAATACTACAACAGTTGAAATAACCTAATTTCTTTAAAAAAAAGTGTCAATTTTGGCTTCAAAAATGGGGTTTGATTTATACATGGGATCAACTTACAAAAGAGTATATATGGCACTTACTGTAGCAAAGACATGAGTATACATGTAAAAGATCTTTAGTAACAGAAGAATCAAAAATGTTTTCTAACACATGGAGGTCTTGGGTATCATCAAATTCTAGCAGTAAAATACACTTTTGTACTTTTCTCATCAGAAGGGCTGGGACGAAGGCTAAAAAAACCTTTGAAGGTTTGTTTGGGTTTTCAAACAAACTTTCAAACCTTCATTTCAGGAAGTACTTAACAAAACATTTTCAATCTCAGGCTCTGATACATGAAAAAACAATTACTATATGCTGCTGCATGACCACCCAACATTTTCACCCTACACTAAGCAATGCAGTCTGTGACACAAAAGAGACATTTCAAATTCAAAGTCAAGTTTCTTAGAAATTAGGGCATTTTTGTCAAAATATGCCATTGTTTTGAACATATTTTAAATTACTGACCAAAGAAACAAAGGTTCGAAGGTTGACAAAAACCTTTGAAGGCAACGTGAATGAACGAAGGTTTTAAGGTTCAAAGATTCGTCCCAGCCCTACTTATCAGTAACAACAAATTTAATTTTGGTAGTCTCTGAGATTGCATCTGGCTGTGGTCCACTCAAACTTACCATTGTTTGAACTGCTGGCTAGAAAGTGAAGACAAAGCAATATCACGCTGCTGTTTATTTAAAACAAATTCTTGTAACCTCTGCTTTACTTCACTAGATGTCACTAAAACCAAAAACAAACAAATGAGATTTAATCTTTTAAATTTGCACTCCTGAAACAAAGTGTTAGACAGTATATAATCCATGTACAACTTACTACAGTACCGCCCTTGGGAAGCATACCACCTCCGATACTATGATCATGGTTTGTGTGTTTGGGATCAGTGCAGATTCGAATTCAAGACAACAACTAAACAAAAGTGCAATCCCTTTCCCTTATAGAAGGTTTAAATGAGCCTGTGAGGTTTGAAAGTGTTTTTTTTGTGCTTTCTTTTAAACCAATAAATCATTCCGATTGGCCTGAACTGAAGGTAATAACAATCAAAAGGTACACTGTCAGACTTTGGCGAACGCGCAGGCTCATACAATGTCGATGGATTAACTTTTTCTATTTGTTGCTGTGGCAGTGTATAAACAAGCTTTCAGCACTTGTTGTATTCAGTTTTTTTCTTGCTAAATTCATGTTCAGCAAATTATTTCTTTGTGACAGAGTATATTACTTATGCTAGTGACTTTCAAACAATTTCAACTTGTCACGCAATAAGTGTGCACGAGACAATTAACAAGAGCTGAGATGTTTTCTCCGCAAACTCACTGTATTTTTGCTGCAACATTTTCTGCTCACATCATAAGTTTCGGGATATTCTCGCTCATTAGAGAACAATGGTTTCGCCAATTTTTCAGCGAAAATATCCCACTCCACAAATTCACCGTAACTTCACCACAAATGACACGAATTTGCCGAAATACACTGGACTTACAGCGCAAGACTTTTGGATGATACTGTGTTTTCTAATTCTCATTTAACCCTCTACAAGATGCAAACAAGAATTACATTTTTAAAAACGTTGAAAAGTGCTGCAGGGAATTGTTTATAGTACACTGTAGGTGCTTCTTTTGTGACTGACTGATTTTAAACAAAAAGACAGTGTTATTTCATTTTGGTTTCTAACACACTGCTTGAGTTCGTTTCGAACGAGGTGCATTCGTTTTGAACACACTTGTGCGTTCGTTTCGAACGAGGTGCGTTTGCTGAAAAACGCGTTCGAATGCAGTAAGGTGTGAACACGAATGCATTCGAACGCAGGCTACATTTGTTTCGAATGCAGGTGCGTTTTTTCTTTTGTCTTTAATTGCTCAAATGCGAACGCGTTCGAAGTGCATTTATACAGGTTTTCGCATGGACAGTCACATTTGGCATCCTGTTCCTGACCAAAACACTGTAATTTAGATACCCTGTTCTTGACCGAAAGGCTTCAGTTGAAAACCATAAGAATTCTGTCTGGTTATATTTGTCTGATACTACAGTTGCAAATAGTTGTCAGAAAATAATTTTATCTGAACATGGGTCAACAGACTTTTATAAGTCTACAGTTTCACCAGTAATTTATCAACAAAGCTGTTTTGACCATTGGAAACACAGATGTCAGCTCTATGGTTTTATATCATGCACTGAAACCAGTATATATTTTACACACACACTTTAAATAGTGGTTTCCTTGAATCATAAAATTAATGAGTAAACAACTCAATCTGTAAAAGAATTGGCTAGGTGGCAACAACTTGAAATATTTTGATTTTATCAAGGTGAAACATAGTTGCATTTCACTGGCTATGATCAATTAGCATTCAATAAGAATACCAAAGTTCAATGCTTCAAAATGAAACTTAAAATGCAGACAAAAATTTTGAAGCCTGGCTTGCAATACAAGTCAGGATAAACTATCCATCCATTTGTATTTACATGCATCTGCCAATGTGTTCTTTATTTACTAGGCTGTAATCCCAGGGGGAGGGGTACTTCCCAATTATTTTGGTGGGGGCACATGGTGCACTTCATTAAACCTGACTTGTTTTAAGACCAAATTATGAGACTTACCAACCCAATTTTAGATGAGACAATAACACTGATACCCATTTTCAGATGTACAAAATGTGTTTCACAAGCCACTTTTCCATATTATTTCTATAAACGATTCCCTATTTAAGACCAAAAAGTCAAAATCTATACCCAATTTCAGACAAAAACAGCTCCAAAGCCATACCCTTTGGCACCACACATACTTATTTAGTTCATGTAAGGGAGTACACCCTCTGGGACCATGACACATATCACTGTTCGTTTGTAGGTTTAATTTCCTGATGTACAAACTGTGCATATTTCCAAATGGATTGTTAGGATAAAATCCTAAGGCATCAGGATGTTAATGTTATTCTGTTATAAAAATATTAACAAATTAATGTTTTTTTGTCCATTTTAATAGGGTAGACATTATCTTTTCTGCTCCACGAGACATTTCTATTGTACTGTACTGTATTATCTTATCTAGTTTTAAATTTTACATGTGTATTTTATATGTAAATTTATATCTATTTTATAACTTGTACACTTTAGATTGTAATTTTTTAGGTAGATAGGTAGACAGAATATTGTTAGAAGGCAACATGTAAGCCAGCCTATAATAACTGATTGTTCTCACCTTCTTCAAATAAAGCTTTTATTATTATTATTATTATTATTATTACTATTATAATTATTATAATATTCCTGAACACACGAACCACATTTATAGTACTGGGAAGTGGTATGTTTCCTGAGGACAGTATACAATCATGTGAAACTGAAAGGTAATCAAGCCATCATGTACTATCAGTCTTACTCACTCTCTTGGTGTGATTGGTGGTGGGAGTGTTCCCTCTTCACCTTGGCCATTTTATCATGTTCTTCATCCTGATCCATCTGCACCTCATCCTCTTTAATCTCCTCACTTGGTTCAACCTTCAGAAAATAAGTCCTTATTTCCATCAGACACTTTTTGGCAATCCTGATGCACTGAGTGGCTCGAACAAAAGTGACATAGAAAGTAGGGCCAATCAAGAATTAGTTAGGATTAAGAACTGGCTAACAGCAAATAAGTTACACTTAGATGTTGCCAAAACAGAATTCATGTTAATACTGTAGGTACTAGGCAATGTTTAATATCTAAATTAGAAGAAATGCCAGTTTTAAAAATTGACAAAAAAGACCTAAACAAAGTCACTATATACAATAAGAGCAAAACACTTGTAGTTGTTGTGGATGAAACATTATTTTGTTGGGATGATCACGTTGAATATACTTCCAAAAAGATTAGCTTCCAGACTAGGTGTAATAAAAAGACCATACATACCTATAGATACATTGATAACAGCTTATAATTCGATTGTACAAATGCACCTAGATTACTGCTGTGAAGTTTGGGTCTCCCTTGGGAAGGTGCTCTCATACAAATCACAAAAGTGAGGGTATGCCATTTTGTCCAATGAGGAGCAAAATGGCCGACCGTGGCCGGTTGGCCATGGTTGGCCACAGTCGGCCATGGTCAGCCATGGTCGCCACCTTTCTTGGCTTTGTTTTTTTGACAGACCAAGGCCAACCGTCCATTTCAATCGACCAAGTTATAAACCTTGGTTTATTGCTTTGTTGCTGGTTTTAGATATCAGTAGTTTCTTGCATTTGAAGCATGTCTTGATGTGACTTGAAACACTTGCTGACTCGGTGTTCGATCCTTGTCTTTTATTTGCACAATCTTGTACAGGCAGAATTCGAAGTAGTTGCAGTTTAATGTTGGCTATTTTAGATATGAAGCACATCATTTGGTGAATGGAATCAACATGGCATTGAAGCAATTAAACAGGTAAGCAAAGTAACGGCAGCCATTTTAGAGGGCTGAACCTGGAAACTAGCACAGCAAAAAATTCAACAACTGCAAAGAGACCGGGAACAAGTAACTTGAAAGAAAATGGCAACGAGAAGCAACAGTTGTTTAGTGGCTAGTTTTCATGAATTTTCATCAGAAAATTTATAGAACCAAAATTACTTCAGAACATTAGTGAATATTGGTGTGAGAATGGTTCTATAAAATTTTCTGACGAAAATTCATGAAAACTAGCCACTAAACAACTGTTGCTTCTCATCGCCATTTTCTTTCAAGTGGCTCATTCTCGGTCTTTCTGCAGCTGTTGAATATTTTGCCGCGCTAGCTTCCAGGTTCAGCCCTGCCTGCCATTAGTTTGTTTACTTGTTCAATTTCTTCAATGCTATATTGATTTCATTCACCGAAAGATGTGCTTCATATCTAAAAGTAGCCAACATAAAAACTGCAATGACTTTGAGTTCTGCCTGTACAAGATTGTACAAATAAGAGAACGTTTTGTCCGTCGGCTCCAAATAACAAACTGACAAGTATCGAACACTGAGTCAGTGAGTGTTTCAAGTCACGTCAAGATATGCGTCAAATGCAAGAAACTACTGATATCTAAAACCAGCAAGAAAGCGATAAACCAAGGTGTATAACTTGGCCGACCGAAATGGACAGTCCGCCATGGTCGGCCTCGATCGGTAAAAAACAAAGCCAAGAAAAGTGGCCGACCGTGGCCGACCATGGCCGAATGCAGCCAACCGGCCATGGTCAGCCGTTTTTCTCCTCACCGGACAGAATGGCATACCCTCGATCAAGTCTGTCACACTGCTTAGCAATAGTTAATAATATAACTTATTCTTGAGTGATATTTAAATTATTATATATTACTGTGTTTTACTATCTTTATATTTATTATTATTTTTATAGTTTTTATTATTGTCTTAATAGTTTTTATTATTTGACTTACATCTAAATCAGCCTAGTTGGCTGTTGTGACTTTTGTGGATAAATAAAGGTTCTAATAATTATTTGTAGGAGGTAAAACAAATTTGATGGACAAATTATTAACTTATGGATTTTTTTTTGTTATATCATGCTGTTTCTTTGGAACTATGCAGAGTTACACGGAAATTATGAAGTTACAAGATTGGATGTTATTTAAAAAGTCAATTATGTGAAACAGTCCAGTTTCATTATCACAGTTTCTGCAAGCTACAAAGAATACAGACTGTCTCGTTTTCAAACTGTTAGCCTCAAATTGGTGTTGAATATTTATAAATACAAATGAAGTCTTTCAACACTACACAGACTTGTGAATAGCAGATATCTTCACTGGTATATTTAAGAATATTTAACATCAAGTGCACTGGTTAACATTATTAGAATGAATCTGTAGTCATTGTAATCAGTGGCAACTGCAAATATGAAACTGGACTATATCAGATGCCTCTTGTATATACATGTAAAGTCATGAGAAATAACCTAAATAGCTTGTTTTCAACAAAATTCTAACCTTGATTTTGGGTTGCTGTTGCATTTGCAGTGGAGTTTCATGTTTCCCTTTTTCCTGTTTTTCTCTTAACCTCCTCTCTTCATCTCTTCTCTGTTTTTGCTGAACATCCTGAATAGCTCGACTGCGCTGAAGTTCAAGGCGATAGAACTCTTGCTGTTGTAGAAGCTGTTGCTGGTAGTGCTGAAGTACTAAGTGTTGCTGAATATCTTGATGGTGTTTCAACTGTAACAGCTCTGATAGCTGCTGTTGCTGTGTTGATGACAATATCAATCTTGTCACTGGTGTTGGCTCTCCTGTGTCCATTGCTCCAAATTCCCCATCAACATCTAAAAGAAGAAATAACCAAAATTAGCAATTATATAAGGTCTACAGGGATTATAGCAAGATTAATGCTGGTCAGGAGTAAATTAAAGTAATTGCTTTAATTGAAACACAGTGTATTTTTTAAGGCTGGGGAAATTGAGAAATAAGGTACATTCATACATGTATTATGACTGTCAAATGCTGCAAGTACATGTATCTGGGGAGGTCTGGGGTATGACCCCTCGGAAAACTGTGAAAATAAAGATCTCAAGAGGTGCATTTTTACGTATCTTGACAGCAGGCTTTTTTTTAAAAATTTTCCCATACAAATGTAGGATTTTTTACATTCATTTTGCCTAAAACAATATTGGATTTGTTCAACAAATGTTCATACAGTATATAAATTAACTGACTTTACACAAGGTATTCATGACAAACATGTACTCATAATGTAATTTTTCTTGCAATATTTTTAACTACAATGATCCATATTAAGACTGTCAAGTAATTATTATCAATTAATTATTAATGTCATTAATTTTGTAATTTTCTTTTTAGTTTACCTTGTGCATATATTTGTTTGAAGTGGGGTGGTAGATGAGCTACTGGTTTATTGCCAACACTTGATGATGATCTTTTGCCAGGTGAATCTGCAAAAAAAGTTCAAGTTCTTTCAAATACAAACTTGCATTAGATACTGTATAATAATTTTATATACCCACTAGTACCATTTAACATGTATCATGATCATGCGGTCACAACTGAGATAGAATTCACCACACAACACAGGATACCACAATCAATAGCTGCTTAGATGTCAAAGCAGTGAAACCATTGTTTTCCTTAGCACTAAATTCGATGAATCACTAACTACACCTATGACCAATACTAATTACATTTCTTACTGACTGAATGGATACAATAATAAAAACCGCAGTTCTGTTTTTAAAGTTCTGTTTTTTTGACTGTACATGTATTATCCGTTAGACTTCATGGCACTCCCAGTTTTCACCTATGAAACTCTTGCTAGGCTGTAAGCTGGTTGAAAACAACCTTGTGATGTATAAAAGGCCTGGAGGAGAGGGAAGAGGGAGAATCCCATACTAACAGAGGCAGGAATGCTCGTCATACCTCTTAGGGCTTAATATTCCAGACTTTGGTACCACTTAGTATCATTTGGTATTCATTTGTCTTTTTCATTATTATAACAGTTTCTTATTCTTGGAAAGATGCATGCCAAGATTAGCTGTAAGTCTTGCATAATTAGGACTGACCTCCCACAAAAGAACACTCGATCTTTTCTATAAATTTACACCTTCCTTCCTAACTATTTTCACATGTACTTTTACAACTGCATTAAATCTAGATGATACCTTGCAGAATGTGTTCTTATGCTTGTTCTAACATCACCAATAAAACCAGACATAACATATAATTCCAGAAAATATCCATATTCCCACCATGGAAGGAACTGAAAGTTCTAGAGAGGTGAGGTGGTGGGGTTAAAGGCCCAAGAAATTCTGGAGAGGGATGGGTGGACAATCAATATACTTTCCAGATGGTCCACTTCAAATCAGTATGATCAAATTGCTTGAAAATTCCAATTTACCAGCTGTGGCATATAAGAAAAACAAATAAAAATCAAAGACAAAATTTCACCTATACAGTCACTGAATCAAAATATGGCCACAGGCTTTCATATAAACTTTAAAAGGTTATTAAACACGATCCAAAATCTGTTACAATTTCTCGAGTCTTCCAATTACAAACTAACTCCAGTGAATAATTTTCTGGTTTCTCGCACATATATAGAAATATTTAATGAGAAAAGATTGTTTAATTCTTGAAACATTTACACCATTCCATCTTGAATCTTGTCACATGAACAGCTTGTCTATTTTGTTCCAGGCCTCCTCATCCATCAAATGTTACAGGCATCACCAAAATGCATCACATGCAACAGAGCAAAACAGCGGAAGAAAACAAAGAAACCACCACCAAATGTATCTCTAAATCACAGAACAAAATGAATATCGTGGTTGGTTAAGCTAGATTTAATATTGCTGCTACATTTTTCAGAAAATCTTTGAAGTTGAGAATGACATTAATGAACCCTTGTCTGATCTGTGCAGTTGTGCAAGGGTATCAATGTTGTCTATAGCTTTACACCTTTTCTTCTTGATAATTAAAAAAATCCAGAGGGTATGGGTAATGTTTGCCATATCAGGAAAACCTGGAGACATGCTGTGGGTAAATTGTTATTTTCTTGAACTACTGCATCCTTACTATAAAATGCATGTGAAGCAACACTTGGAGTCTTTTGAGTTTAGATAAAACCTGTCAGCATAACATACATGATGGAAGATTTAATAAGGAAATGCAAGGGGGTCTGGGGAATGTTACCTGTAAGTTTCAAATTTTCAAAACTCTGCAATCTTATTTCAAGCATGTTCAATGTAAATTTCTCTCAAGAATCAATCTCAAAAGCCTACTGTAAATATATCTTATCAACCTTTTCAATCAAGTAAAAGAAATTCTTTATGGTACTCTTTTGGATGATTCTAAAAATTAGTGATCCCCCAAAATTCCACTGCCTCACATTCAACAATTGTAAAATAGAATGAATGAAATAAAATTGAATTAAAATGAATTAAAAAATTTTAACCAAATGAACTAGCGTATTTTTAAAGTGAGATTTAAATGTTAATTGAGCATGCAGACTATGGATAGAATTTTGGTTATAATGCACTGTGAGGAATACTGTTACTGGAACCAAAACAAAAGAGCTCCGATCATGTATTGTCTGACATACAGTAAATACACCAATAGTTTCGGGCTATTGTTTTTTAATTTAAGTCAAAACTGCACTGTAACTAACAGAATCATATGAAGCTCTCTCGTAGTACCAGTACTACTATTTAACACTGTTCAGTGAACACTGCAGCGTAAATAGTAAACAGTAATGAGTAGTTCAATTCATCCCCCAAAAAGAGTTCTCGAGGGTTCAATTGTACATTAAAAATAATTTTAGAAAATAAACGAAATGTTTTTAGTTCTGATTTTCTCTAAAAATACTTTGATCAGCTCTGCTATTTCGTCAGTTGTAATGGTGATATCATTCACTGTTACAACAATGAGACTGGAAAAATAAACAAGACGCTTTCAAACAATCAGGCTGTATACACCAAAATGAGCGCAAACACTCGTTTTATACATGCACATGAATTGATGAAAGTTGTCGTGGAATCGTTCATTCACCAAAACAAATTTTGCCTAACAAATCGCTGTGCAAATTACATTGGCAATAGCCAAGGTTACTCTTAATAAATAAAGTGAAGATAATGTTTAACAGATCGCCGATGTCCAAGTCGAAATCTCAATGAAATTCACTAAAGCGAAAACTCGATCTTTTGAAAAAGCCGTTCAGATGACTGTAGATTGATGGAATCTCTCAGTAAAACAACGCAGTCGGAAACGAAATTAGCTACGTCTTTCGTCTGGTTTAAAACGTGTACGATAAACGTCAACGGAGGAAGCAACTAAGCTTTAAAACGACAGGAGAGGCCGGAGGAAAACGTGTTTTTCTGAAATCACAGATCATAAATGACGAAGTATGCAAATCACAAGGGATAATCATCGAGGGTAAACGCGGGTGCACCATGCAAAACTGGTGGAAAACGAGTACCATAACTTACTGACAAAGTTGAAGCAAACCTTAACCCTTTCGAATATTTAAACACCAAATATCATTAACGCAAAATTAGCCATCATTCACAAGTGCACCGACAGCATACCGTAAAAACTGCGGTTAGATTGAATCCTCAAGTCTTGGCCTCTTCAAGACTTCTGAATTTCCGTATGAAACGCTTTAAAGTACAAAACAGTCGTTTCAATGGATAGTGTACTTGTTACCAACCTCTCTGACTGACCAATTCACAAAATTTAATAACAAGCAACTGACAACAAAATACTTAATTCCTAGTTCATTTCTTTTTCGGCATGGTGTACGATCAATACGAGTTTCACGCGAAGTCAGAGGCGAAGTGTGGACGGTTTCTTGTTCTGTCCACTGGTAGCGTTCCGCTGATCAACTGGCTTTTGCCCGTGGTTTCTTTGAAACCAAATTCAATATGTCGTGTTGACTCCATCATGGGGCGAATACAAAATGACGCCGCAAACTATAAATACTACATATAGGTTCGTGTCTATAATTGTAACACATGCAAACGCTCTCGAATCTGTGATTAGCTGTTCGATTAGCTTGTGAACATAATTCAAAAAGCACGAAAGCAGAAAGAAAACGCTCACTGGTACCTGATTCATTTCGCGAGTCCATTGCAATTAGTAGCTGCCCTCCAAACAACTAGCACGTACAATGAGTGATTTATCCGCCCTCCAAGAATTAGACTCAAAAACAATCGGTGAGAGGAGTCTCACGAATGGTCCTCCATTTCTGTAATTAAAGAGAAAACTGGGTCAGTTCGAGGATGTATACTGCAAAACAACTCACTGCATTACTTCACAGTTAGATTTCACGTGCAAGATCTACTAAGATTTAACCAACGATAAAAGAGGACGAATATCAGTCAAGAAAAACGGCCTGGAAATATATCTTTCAGGCAGTTAGTTCATACGGAATTGTTGACATGAAAAAAATGTCACATAAGGTAAAGAGCATCATAAAACGTACATGCACACATGAGATCGATTGCCCAAATCGCAAAAGTTATCTACTGCGATCCTACCATTCTTGACGGATACTAAAGATGTAATTTGTTGCCCTGATCAAGCTTCCAGCTCTAGAAAAACACATCAAGTTGACAAGAAACTGAGCGTCTACCAGATCTCGAGCAAGAACTCGACGGAAGGGAAAGGCAACCCATGTGACCATGAACAGCCAATCAAAGGCAGAATATCTGCCAACCTACTACGACGGCTGCGAAAATCAGAATATGTGGGGCAAGCACCAGTTCGTACTAGAATTTATTAAAAGTCTATATTTAAACTGATAATTTTAGATGCATTTCAATAAGTGCAAATTGTATAAATAAATAATGAAATTGCATGCAGAATTATGGACGTATGTTGAATGGCATACACTTTAAACATCTGGGATTTAACGATCGTTTTCCGAGAAAATCTTGGCTCGGCAAACTCGTTTTTGGATAGGGTTCGATGGACACAGTTGATGACGTCAATTGACGTCAATTGTACTTGTGACATCAACCTAACTATCTAAAACCATTCAATGTTTACACTTTCCAACATGCGAGATTTGTGCTCTAAAATATTTTTAAGTGCTCTCACAAACAACAACAATTCCACGCAACACTTGAGAAAAACACTACAAGTGCGAAGCTAAGTTACAGGGTAGACAAAAATAGAACAAAACACAAATCAAAACTTGATAAAAAGGTTTAATATTTACGCTGCTTGTTAAAGACCGTATACGATAAGTTAAAAAAGCGAAAATGTGTTCCGAGTATTTAAACTGCAGCTCTAGCCCTTTAGGATATTTGCTCACTTTCTGCCACTTCTCGCGTTGTTGCATGCATTCAATCTGAATTCTGGAATTACGACTGAGTACCAACACTCTTCGCACGTAAAAATGGACCGGAATATAAAATTGATTGGAAACTCTGTTAGGACCTACAAGTGGAACACAAAGAGTCCGGTAACAAGCAACACAAGAGAGAAATAACAAGTTTTAGCTGCAGTTGTACTGGTGGTCCATCAATTTGATGTCTTTTTCGCTCTGTTACCTTGTCATAACGTGAATGATTTGTTGATTGCGCTTTGATGAATATCGGGTAACCACGGCATTGAATAAATGAAATGTATTTAAAAACCGCTCAGATATCACCATTGTTTGGTGATGCGCTGTAGGTCATGTAGATTATTAATTTCCTAGGTCATGCATCTTATAATTATCGTAGTTTCAGAAAGGAATATATCAATTTCAGACTTCGTGATTTATCTTGTACCAATATGACGGCGTTTTTTATCTGCCCAACTCGGTATTTTTTGCAGTAATATATATGTATAACAGCATCCTGCTAAATAATCGAATTTACTCAGTGCTCTTAAAATTTTCCAAGTTTTGTTTGGAACTATTGTCGTGTTTTTATCCAATACACGAATGCGAAACTTGTTGAATTCTATTTATACACATCTTTGCAAAGTAAAACTGTTGTCCCCCACTCTAACGCCCGTAACGCGATACTAGTGATAACATTCGTGAACTGAGAAACTGTAAAATAAAAAAAGATAACTGGTTGAAATTTCTTTATTTAAAGCCCGGTAAATTTTTTATCTGATTTCATGGAAAATGTTTGTTCGTTTCCTGCTTTCAAGACTTTTATCTAACCAGGCGAAACGATATAAGTTTAGTCTCTAACAGACCTACTATTTTTTATGTCGCCTAATCTGTGAATAAATGTGTAGAAAGCAGAAAACAAACAAAAAAATTCCATGAAAAATGAAATATTGTTTTAATTTTTTCACTTATAGTTTACTGAGTATGCTTTCCATCCCGTCCAGGCTGGCCATGCTTGGGGATTAAAGTCGCCCAGTTCTCCCATCACGCAGTTCGGAAAATCAGCGAATTCTGGCGGGAAAAAATACACGTTCGTAATGACCTCGATCAGAACCAGTTCTCCCAGACCGGCCACACCCGATGAATGGACACTGACTTTTTGAAAGATAAAACTTATTGAAAACTTATTAATAAGAAACCTAGAAACTTCTCAACACATCTCGACACCTTTAGACACCATTACGGCATTAGTTTATGGAGGTGTCCAAGGATGTGTAGAGGTGTCCAAAAGGTGCCCTCCGTACAAATCTTGGCACTTCTAGATATCATTGAACACAACTGGATACCTCTGGACACCTCCCGATATCTCTTGATATCCCTAGATACCTTCAACAGCTCGTTTGGGTCATTTCGTTTGTTTTGGTCTTTTCGTTTGGTGTGTTTAGTTTGTTACCTGTGAACTGTGACCTGTTACCCGTGAAATAGACCCGCCGCTGCAATTTTCCCTTTCGTGGCCTTTCGTAAACGGTTGATGCCATTTGTAACAGTCGATGCCATTTCCAACGACAGTCCATTGTCGCCGGTGTTCATGAAAAAGATGGAGTCGTGATTACGGCAATACAGTAAAAACTGATCCTAACCCTTACCCATTCCTACAAGAAGAAACTAGATAGAAACAAAAAATAATAAAAAAAAGAACTTAAATAGTATGGAAACAAAAGTTTCGACAAGTACTGAACCCGGGACCACTGGACTCCCAGTCCTGTGCACTACCATTGAGTCAACGGCTTAATTCGCTTCAAATCATCAATTTTTTTGTTTATATCTAAAAAATGGCATCGACTGTTTTTAGAAATGCCATCAACTGTTACAAATGGCATAGAGTGATAGACCGTTTACAAAAGGGAAAATTGCCCCGCCGCTAGACCGTTGAGCAGCAAATTGACTGGCTCTTGCTGTCTTTTATGGTACATGTATATGTTCTAGTCCGCTTGAGGATAGGTTGTAGTTGACGGCAGCCCGAGAGCAATAGCTGCAATAAAATAAATTTGAGCCCGCACCCAGATAAAAATGGTTTAATTTATATATCAAATAAATCAGTTTCTTATTTAGGCCTTAAGTCTCTAGTATACTATCACTGTGGCAGCTGTTACACGTTGTACTTTCCGTAACGTCAAATGCGTTCAAACTCGTTCCCAGTTCTAGTTCGGTGGACAATTCTGAATCTCCGATAACATTGCAGACTGATTGATGAACTTATGGCAAACCCATTCTATCCAAACTTTGATGGTAACGCAATTGATTGCCCGTCTTCCTTGCATGCAAGTGCATTTCAGGTAAACAAACACTATATTGATAAATCGTACTAGAAAATTCTTTGTGTGTGTTTGGGTCGAATGAGGTTTAATGTCTTTCTTTTTGAAAGAATAAACATTAAAAATCCGGTTCATTTTGTTTACTTTGCAGTTTTTTACGGCACGTCTTAAAGTAACAACAAACGCCCTCATTCCGGTCTGCTATACGTCTGTTTTATGTCTATTTTATGGTGATGCTCACCTGCATCCGCCAGTGGAAGAGGAAGATGTGAAGGGCTAAAGTGCAAGGCTTTCACTCCCAATTCTTCTTTCTCCGGCTTTTTTTTCCTTGGGATAAAATGACTTCTAAATCTAGGAAGTCTTGATTTCGATTTTATTCATAAATGTGACTCAGTCAAGTCACACTCGCATCGACTCTTTGCCTGGGTAACGGGGTGAAACGTTTCACTATTTAGTGTATAGACCTGGCTTTCTAAATACATTTCACTTCGTTTTATTTTTTAATATTAAAATGCCTGACTTTAATCACGGTGATCTATTGTTATGCTAACTTTCACAAGTTCGACGCAAGAGAGCGAGACAAACTAATTGAAACTAATAATGCATTTAATGACCGTCGTTATAAAATAAATCGCGACATAATTATATAACAAAATACCATTTCTGGCAAAACTGTTTGATGAATTTCAACTAAATAATTGAAACTTCTGAGAAAAGTAAAACCAAGTTGATAAGGGTCTCACGGGGGTTTGGGCGGAACAAGGGAACACGGTAATTTTTTAACGGGAACACGGGAACAAAGAAAAAAATCGTAGGGGAAAATATTGGGGAACAGGGAACAAGGGAATAAACTTACAAAGCAAAATTTCTGAAAAAGGAACACGGGAACAGAGACCTCTCCAGGGAGACCCTCTTGAATGTCAGTCATATTTTATTTCGACTGTAAGTCCAAATAATGATTTTTATGCTGATAATCATGTCCTAATTAGTTTTTTTTAAAATTCATTTTTCTTTGGACGAGTGAGGAAATTCAGCAGCTCGAACCTAATGACTTCAACTGAATAGTTCAGAGAAACTAAGCCACAAAAGTAGAACATCTATAGCTGATTTCTTGCTAAAGCGCTGCCGCAAAACTGATTTCGTTACAATAAAGTTGAGAATATAATATAAACTGATTGGTCGAATTTAATCTTAAAACGGAAACTTAAATAAACAAGTTGCAGTACGATTTTAGACCTTGGTCATTTCTAAAATAAGCGCACAGTTAACCCACTCGGTTCGGAAACAAATAAATTGATCTTTTTCAAGTATATTTAATTTGATTTTCTTGTTTTTTTCATGGCGTATTGTGCCACGTACTGCACTAGATTATCCTTATTAAAATTTGAGAAAAGACCACATATCCCTCAGGATACATTTTTGGAACAGGAATCAAAACTAGTGCAAAGCTCTGCCTCGGACAAATGTTCACTTTTCGGGCACTTTTTCAGCCTCGTGCCTGTATAGCTCGATACAAAAAGCGTAGAGGGGGTTTATTTGTTTTATGATTCAACAATGGCAAAGTGCGTGCGATGAACGCAATGAAACAAAAAGGCAAAATGCGTTGAGTTCTATGTGTTTTGTCCTATTAGATTATTTTAAAACTAGCTCCGTTTTCTTTTCTTTTCTGCTTTTCATTATACAGCAAAAACAACCAAAAAATAAAACAATTTAAAATGCTTTCAAGTGGTTGCAAATATTGGCCCTGGAAGTTTTTACTGTGAAAATTATTGTTGAATTATACTATACTATACTGTACTATACTATACTATACTATACTATACTATACTATACTATACTATACTATACTATACTATACTATA
>JANSTQ010189748.1:0-18775 GCA_026167885.1 Bergia puertoricense
ACTTAAATTCTGCTATTTAATGCGTCCCGTATTTACCCAGGCCAGTCGAATAATTCGTCTTTCTAGGTAAATACGGCAATATCTCACATTTCAAGGTTTGTAATTCTATTTCAGTATTTCCGTAAAAATCCACCTGACAGCGTGGGTATGCGTCTCGTTGAGGGTGTTAGTTTCTTTAAATTGATAAAATACGATATCGAAAAAGCAACTTATATCTAGCCAAATTCTTTCTGTTACAAACCGGTCATTAATTTCAGCTTGAAAGTGTTAAAATCGTAATCATTTATACCGATAGATTTCTTCCGTTTTTTGTGTGCAGTTGTGGTTTTCCAGACGTTGCTACCATGACGTAAGAGGTAACCGTTTTTATAAGTATACAAACAAAAGCCTTTGAAATCAGAAAAGGGAAGTAAACGTTAGAATTGTTCTGGTAACGCATATATCTGACCATATGTTAGTCTGTTCTTACGGTCTTCAGCCAGTTGGGCGAGGTGATCCCAATCTAAAAAAAGATGAATCTGCCCCCTCATAAAGAGGAACTGTCCATCAAAGGCTTGCTCGGTTTGTCACGAAAGCCTGCAACGTTTCGAATTAAGCTAAAGTTCTCTAACAACACACAAGGGAAATTGTAGAGAGATACTTCTCTTAAGCCGTTAAGGTTTAACGTCGTAGCACGCCTTTTTCTTAGTCAAATTAAATAACATTCGGCGCGTATGAAGCAAAATGTTTTATTTTAAAAACCCTATTTTTTATATTTAGTTGTCAACTTCCGCTCCTAATAAAACAAAACGGGATTCCCCAAGTTATAATTGCTTCAATGACCTTCAAAGCATAACTCATCTGTTAAAAACACTGATGTCTCTGGCTAGAGAAAAAAGGAGTGGGGGAGGGGGAGCGGGAATAGATTTGCACGAAGTGATGTTCGTTTTAGCTCAAATTTCTCAGGCTGCCCGGACCATAAAAAATGGCAAGCGCTCTTAATAACAGGAAATATTGCGCCAAACCGGAAATAAAAAAAATGAGAAATGAGCCAAACTGACCTTACTCAACAACAGAACAACTGATCAGAGATTATTGGTGTTTATTGTTTGTAAAAATAGGTTTATTTACACACTACGGAACTAACCAATGATGAGAGAAAATCTGTTCGTCTTTTTTCGCATTTTAAAATTTTGCCACTGCTACGTGAAGTGCATGTAGAAAACAGACATTTTATCACAAAACTTCTCTGGTCGATCAAAAAAATATTACACGGTTGAAAGTTTAAACCCAATGTAAAACGCTTGTATGATTTTGTGTTATTACGAGTTCTTTCAACAAAAGCAATCAAACATGACACATATCCATTAACCCATTCACTTCCGAGTGGCAAACGATGTCCTGGTAAATTATTACCATCAAAAAACAAGTTGGTCGGAAGTTCCACTTCATCTTAACTAGTTTAGATCTGATGATCAATTCCCACATTCTCACAACCAATCAACATATTTTATCTCGATACTGCAATAAGAAAATATATGTTGATCAACTTGGACGGAGCCGAAAGGGTTAAATATCTCACAGCTATTTACAACTTTGCTCCATTACGAATGTGATGACAATCGATGCTTAACGAAGAATGTGATACGAAACAATAATTTGTGTTCAAAGAAACTCGCACCAGACTCAGTAAATGCCGGAAAGTCGTGCAAGATACCACTAACGCTATTTAAATAGCGGAGGGAATTTTTTTTGAAGCAGTTGCACTGTCAAGTTAACGGTGCAACAAAATCTGGTTATTTTCACTTCGTAAAAATTGATTAAAAAACTAAAAAACATGACTGACGAATCGATCAATAAAAACACATCACCAGGTCTTTCCTACATATGCTCTTATTTCTTGCAGGGAATATACTTGGAACAAATACATGACAGGAAAGTACACAGTATATGAACATAACATGAAAAAAGGCCTTCTCTTTTAACTTAAAACAAATTCCCTACATATTGTTAGTCAACTCAATTACGCTACGTACTCATCTCTCTACTGAATCGAAATCTACATTACCTCTCGCACAACACCCCCAATTTCAGTTTTTTTTGTACATGTAGAGTTCAGCCAAAAAGCTTTCATACGGGTTTATATTGCTAAACACAGACATACATGTATCAAGAGACAAAACTAGCGATCGCAGTAACTTGTACGTCTTCCCTATAGTAGGCTCTTAATAGGAAATATGTTTCGTTGATCAACAACAGTTGATGTGGTATGTTTTCGGGGAAAAACATACCATATCACTTTTGTTGATCAACGAAACATATTCAGCTTACTCGCCCACGCAGAGTTTCAAAGCTAATTTCCCAGTCTTAATAGTAAATATATGTACAGGCATAAAAACAGGGGTGAAACGCAACTGGTAAATGAGAAACTTAAATTTGGTTCTTATAGTTGTTCAGTTCACTGCCGAGCTTTCTCCCAGAAGCTGATCCTCCAAAGATCCAAAATTCAACCCTCCCTCCCCTCCCCCACAATAACACGCACATATATATATACATTGAACTGAGACACTTGGAACCGGCTCTTAGGTCGCTTTCCATCTGACCACTCCGGCCGGTCTGATCAGTCAGTTCTCAAATGGAACGCACGAATTTTTAGAACTGGTCCTGGCCAGACTGGCCCTGCTCATGGATCAGAGCCGCTCAGTTCTCTCGCTTCGGTCGGCCAAAGCGCGGGAATTTGGCTGGTTTTGGCGGGAAGAAATAAGCGCGCGCGCCTTCTTATCTGTGATTGGCCAGTTATGTTGGCCTTTACCGTTCCATTTGCACTGGCCAGAACCAGTTCTTTTTGGCCGGCCAGACCGGACAAATGGAAAGCGGCCTTAGTGTCCGTCTTAATGAGTTGTCCGTTAAGCGAGAGTTCACATTTTCACAAACATGATACAAAACTGCGAGTAGTTGGTCATCAGTAGTTTAGCAGCAAAATAAGGGAGAGGCTGACAAACCAAAATACGCCTGTAAAGTATATTGGGGTAGACCCGCTCCGTTTCTCTTGCCGAGATCCTACAACAAACCCTTACTGCTACGAGCCCGCAGGCAACCACAAACCTGCCAGCGGCCACAAAACTGCCGGCTGACTCTAACTGATCAAAACTAGTAATGAGATAGCTCTTCTTCCAACAATGCAGCCATGTTGTCATCATCATCATCATCATCATCTCCATCATTATCATCATCATCACTTGGAGTTGACTTTCGAGTATAGTCATCAAGTTCTAAACTTTCTTTGTCAGAGCTGCTCTCTTTTCTTTTTCTTTTCTTTGATGGAACAAAACTGTCATTAAGAGTTCTCTCTATCTTGCATCTCTTCTTGTTCTCCGTCTCATCGAGCTCGGTTTCACTGTCTGTGCTTCCCGAGCCCGATGACGATGCAGTCCGGCTGCTACTTGCCGACGTTGAACCCGAAACGCTCCCAATGACATCACTCTCAACACTGGAGCTCATTAACTCCTCAACCTCCTTGTCCATATCCTCCACTTCTTCTGACGAAAATGACAACATCGGATTTATTGAAGACATGAGGAAGTCTGCACTACTTGAGGATGTTCTTGTACTCACTGCTTCACGAGTGACCGTTCCGGGGATCTGCTCTTTTGCTTCTTTATAACACTGTGCTTTGAGATTTTGCGGGGTCCCGCGCGGAGTCCCGCGAGGAGTGCCCTTTAGAAATGAAGTTCTCAGATACTTTTCTATGCCGTCCACTGGGAAAAGTTCCTCATCAACCCATTCCCAACGCTCTCCACAGCACCACAGCCAGTTCGGGTTGACTAACTGGATTTGCGGTACTTTAAGCGCATGGTAAGCTTTCTCTGTACCCAGGCGGGCGGCAATCACGTGTGTTGTCACCTCTTCGGAGGAGTCTGCGTCGCAAGGCCTGATCAATGCATTGCTTACATTGGCTCCCAAAGAACGGGCCAAGCGCCACAGATGACTCTTTTCCGGCTGAATATTGGTTGGAATGACACCAGTAAAGACCATATTTGTACCACGCAGAACAGCCCCACGCAACTGTGAGATCACTTCCTTGGTATCTGGTCTGCAGGTCTGTGGGGTGCAGTACTTAGTGATGTCAGGATCCTGCGAGCTCGCCACTCCCTTGGTTTTTATCTTGTCTACTGTCTCAAAGAAAGTTCTGTGGATTTGCTCCAAGATCTCCTCTAAGTGAAGAAGATAATCATCATCGTCAAACTCGGTCTCAACCTCTGGCACCTCCAGACTAAATTCGCCTTTGTTATCTGAAAAATGTATGAGAAACAAACTGACTTTTTGCAACTAGAGCAAACCTTGGTGCGTACTGACTGGGAATTACAAAATTCCAGGAGTTTTCCAGATTTCCAGGGTAGTTAGATCATTTTTCCAGGACCTAGGCTTTAATTTTCTTTCATGACGGAAACAATGAAAATCAAGTTATAGCAGTAAACGGTTTATTAATGCATTGTTGGTCTCATGCCACCACAAAAACCGCCAGCTTTCTGAAACTTTTCAAGAGAAACGGAACAAAAATCTCGCAAAAACCCTCAGAAAAAAATCTTGTGAGTCTACATTAAAAACAATTGTAAATCAGAAGCTTCGGCAATTATTTTTTATAGTACATAATTTTCCCCACAAAATTCCAAGAGAATTACCGGAGTATAGCCTGGAAAATAGGGTCCTGGAGGAAAATTGCAAAATTCCAGGAGTTTTCCTGGAATTCCAGGAGTAGTACGAACCATGGTAAAGTGAATTTAAATTGTGACAAAAATTAAATGACTTCGTATCAGATCTGGATGTTTCACGGGGGGAAGAAGAGTCAGGGACATCCAGTGGATATCTATCAAACAAAAGTGACGACAAGGTAGCCGTGTCTTCAAGGGTTTGAACTCCAAGGGTTTGAACTCCAGGTTTTTTTACACTTAACAGCAGGGTTTCCACTCCTAACTGAACATAAAATTCAAGGACTTTTCAAGGACCTTTTCCAATACATTCAAGGACCTTGTGTAGCAATTTAAACTTGGAAGTTTTCCATTTTTTGCTGTGAACATCAAACAGTGCTTGTTATTCCGCATCTAGTAACTAGCAACACAAATTTTATCATTGGTCATCAGTGTCTTAACAAGCAAACACGAGCCACTTGGAAAAAAACATGGATACTTTATCTGATTGCAGATTGGCCAAAACGTACAGTAATCACAAATCCTGTGAGACACAAATTTGCTTTAGGCATCGAGCTAGTAAGTTTTCAGTCTTAACTTGCTGGCTTTTGCATCTGTCAATTTTAAATCAAAGATTTAAACAAATTTTGATAATTTGTGGTGCTACATCATGCAATTCAAGGATTTTCAAGGACCTCCAATAACTTGTAAGGACTTTCCAGGCCTGAAATTTTATTTTCAAATTCAAGGACTTTCCAGGATTTTCAAGAACCGTGGGAACCCTGTAACTGTGATTTCCCAGATTCATCAGCAATGTACGAAGAAGCCTGATGTGACCTAAAGTTTGTATCACTTTTAAAAGCCTCAACTTCAAAACTCAACCAGTTTAAACTGTCTTTTTTAATTGTAGAATTTCTACAGCTTGAATGAGACGAACCCAGACGATCAAGACTTTTCCATTTTCATACTTTTCCAGGAGTCGAAAAACGTTCTTTCAATTTCAGGGCTCGAAATATGCCATGTGCTTTGTCCCGGACAACCAAAACGTGTCTCGGAACAGCTAGGTAAGTGAGAGTTTATCCACAGGACAACAGGTTATCTCTATCAGAACAACAGAAAAGATGTATTTCGTTGCTTGTTTCCTTGCTTGTTGAAAAACCTTAAAATAATTCAAATTAGTGAAAATGTTCAACAATAAATTATCATGCAGACCTTCATTGGCTTCACATGTTTGAATAGTCTTTCTCCTGAATGTCTTGCAAAAAATACTTATTGTTCTCACACCTAACACATCAATACTCAACCAGACCGTTCACCAATAACTTTGCTTCTACAAGTCCAAGCTTGAAACTAGAAAATGATACTGTTTTTTTCCTTGCTCCATCACTTTGGAACAGTTTCCTGCTCTGTCCACTAATCACGGTTGCCACAGAACCCTGAGTATAGCATCGCTCATGTGCAACTTAACAATCACACAAAACTTATAAATTCTAAAACTTGTCCTAACAATAATAATATTATTGGAAGAAAATATAACATGTTTTATCTACTGGGAAAAAAACTACAAAATTACACAGTATCATTACAAATGGGAAAACAAATTTAGGGCAATGAAGTTTACTGAGATTTTCAATTCTGATGAAAGGTTGTTTGTTACTAACAATACTTAGTCAAACTGTAGAAGGAAAGAGTATTACAGGTTGCCACGGAGTCTGGAAAAGTCAGGGAATTTTGAAAAACGGCAAAAATCAGGGAAAAGTCATGTAATTTTGCTTTTTGTCAGGGAACTTCCAGGCCATGGTAAAAAGCAGCCATGGAATTTTCTTCTTGTGAAGCAAGAAATTTAAAAATTTGTTCTTTTCAGTGTAATACTAGGGGTGTGTAGGGGAGGCCGGGGCCAATTTTGTTGATGCTGTGTCTTCTTTCAGTCCGGAATTTTGAAATTAGTCAGGGAAAAGTCAGGCAATTTTGAAATTAAAGATCTTCCCTAATCCCAATCTAAAATTTAAGGATTTTGAAGACTTTTCATAGTACAAAAAAGTCATTTTCATGGACCCGCGGTAAAAGCACGTTGCACCAAAATACAAGGGAAAAAAAAATCATCCTAAAATCTAGCAAAGTAGCCTCTGATTTAAATAAAGGACTGCAAAACAAAGCTTGGTCTATTTATTAATATATTGGAGGAATTGAGTGTCCTTTCCACAGAAATTCTCACTTGTACACAACTGACATATATAACATTTTGTTGAGCAAAAAATACAAACTTCAAAGTTAGGCAGCAAGAAGATAAATTTAAGGACTTTTCATGGACTTGGACATTTTTTCACGTTTTTACGACTTTTGAGCACATAAATTTTGAAAACGAAAATTAAAGGACTTTCATGGTTTTTAAGGACCCATACAAACTCTGCATACTAAACCATGTTATAGTTAAACAAATTTTATATTTCCAATAGTTTTTAAAATTTGCATTTTTTTAATTATATTGCATCAGTGTTCGGACAAGTGAAAAAAAAAATTCGATTTTCAATAACTTTCCAGGACAAAATAAAAATTTTGATTTTCCAGATTTTGAAATGTTGAAATTCCATGGCATTTCAGGATTCCCACGACTCATACGAGCCCTGACATGTGCTACAATAGAAGCGGTCAAAATGCCATATGTACTCTTTCCAATTGTAAGCCATCCCCCCCCCCCTGAATATAAGCCCATGGGCTTACACTGGGAAGTGACTTAAAGATTAGTCTTGAAATAGGCGTAAACCAGTGTAATTTTGCAGAAGTCCTTTTTGTTGGGCTAAATTCAGAATTTGAAATTCCTCACACTAAAACTGCTGAGAAACAGACTAGTTTCACCATAAAACAGAACATTGCAACAGGGCATTGTTTCAGTTGACTGACAATATATTTCAAACATAAGCTTCTAAATGAAGAAAAAACTGAATAAATGCAACTGAAACATATAATGAGAAAAGGAGAATTGTTCTGTAGATTGTATTGGATCTGGACCTTCCCAAACAGGTGGGTAGCAAATGTTTCAGATGGCAGTTATCACAGCCAACAATGAGATTACAGGACTGGTAAGTGGCTTAGACTGGGCAAGAGAGATACACAAAGATAAAGCCTTACCTGAAGAAGTAGAGTCTCTCTCTCCCCCTGTAGTACCATCTTTCACTGGCTGTGTGTCCAAACTGACAGTTTTTTCATCATCTTTCATTGACTGATTATCAAGATTGACTGCTTTTTCATCATCTTTCATCGACTGACTGTTCAGATTGATTGCTTTTTCATCATCTTTCACTGACTGTTTGTCCAGGCTAATTGATTTCTCGTCACCTTTCGCTGGCTGATTGTCCAGACTGACTGCTTTTTCATCACCTTTCAATGACTGATAGTCCAGACTGACTGCTTTTTCATCATCTTTCACTGGCTGTATGTCCAGATTGATTGCCTTTTCATCATCTTTCATTGATTGATTGTCCAGACTGACTGGTCTTTCATCATCTTTCACTGACTGTTTGTCTAAGCTGCCTCTTTGATCCTCAATCTTAGGCTCAGCTGATTCACCTGTTTGTCCTTTAAAGTTCTGTGTATTAACAGTTTCATCAACAGTCATTACAACTTCATTAGTAATTAATTTACCACTCATATCAATTTTTTCATCATTTACACATTTAGTACAACGTGAAATTTTCTTTTCATCCACCATTTCAGTCTCTTTCTCATTGTTCTCCTCTGATTCATCCCCATTTGTTAACTTGGTACTAATAGTTTCAAACTTATCTTCCTCATCCGAGGGCGGAGTTTCAGTTGTCTCATTTTCCCTTGCACACTCTACAAACACTTTTCCTTTGCTCTCTTTCACAGTTTGTTGGCCACTGCTTGTGTCAATACCTAGATGATCTTCAACCAAAGGTTTGCTGTTGTCTTCTTCGCCTGGCCCTCTGCTGCCATCCTTTTCCTCTGTCACACATCCAGCCTCACCTGTCACCTTAGATGCCATTTCATTTGGTGGGTCTTCCAATTCCTCTGGGGGAGGTTCTGGAGGAAGTTGATTTGATTCCCCTGGGGTAGGAGGTGGTGCATTTATGTCACCTACCCCTTTGAAAAACTGGTAGGGCTTCACTCTAATAAGATTTGGAGCACTGTTCCAAACGTCTTCTCTGTCATCAATGATGCAGACCATGGAGTCACCACATGGAAACAAAGATCTGGTTCACAAAAAGAATAAAAAAATGATTGAGTAAGATAAATCTTGTATTATAATTTGCCTGATTCATTAAAGAGAGCAAAAGTCAGATAGAGGATTAACTTTAATTGTTGGATTAACTTTAATTTTTGCGTGTATGTTAGTAGCGCAGTTGGCAAGATCACTGACTACCAACCAGAAGGTCCTGGATTCAATACCCGGCCTGGGCGAGGGTTGAACTTTGTGCGAGCTTCTTTCGCCACACAGGATTTTATTTAATTTACATGTACAGTATATGCCTCATGAACAGTTACCACTGTTACTAAATGATTTAATGCTAACAACAAAAACAGTACATTTTACCTCAGATCATTTGACTTGTTAAAGGCATTAAAGCATTCATCACGAGATCGAATCCTTGAGGCAAAAAGTTCTTGCTTAGGGTCCAGCATAGCTGCTATCGTGTGTGCATACAGACGGGACCCCATGGTGAAGATATGAAGCTCATACAGGTCAGAAATCTTATGTAGGAAATTGAATGCCCCTGGTCTGAACTTAGTGTGGTACCATATCGGGTGGCCTGGCAGCTGGAAGTGGTACACATCCTAAAATTAAAGACAAAATGTAGATAACATTGGTTGACACTGACTTGAAATAATGCACGAATGGTAACAAACCTCTGCTACTGAGGGAGTTTTCTGAGAAACACCATAGCATGTTTGTCTTTCCCAGTCTGGACAAATTTAAAATTTTTCTAATCATAAGGTATTTTATGTTGCCAAACTCTGTTTTTGATAAACACATCAGAGCATTTCAGGTCACTGGCCCATTGGGCCAGTAAAATTCAAAACTTACTGGCACAGCATGAAAGTGCACTGGCCAAATGTGGAAAAGTTAACTATGAAACATGATGGCAGTCTGCGCAGTTTCATCCTCGTTGACTTGACAGATGTCATAAGCTGACACTGTCTGGCTTATGATCCCCTTAATGTTGTTGAGTCAATCCCGGTTTCTGGGTAACTACCCACCCACCCCTCCCTTAAGTTAGGGTTAGAGTCAAGGTTGGGGTTTGGTTTAGGTTCAGGTTTTGGGGAGGAGTGGGTGGTCAGGATAATTTCCCAGAAACCGGTATTGATTCATGTTGTCTAGTAAGTTTCTCGTTCATCAAAAAGTTGACCTGTCCGGGAATATTCTCATTGACATGATTCACAAACAGACTTTCTAAAAAAGTTGCTGGCCCCACCGGGCCACCATTTTTCAAGTTACTAACCCATACAAGTACACAGTGCCTTGGGGACATCATGCCAGAATTAATGTCAAGCCCTGCACATGATCAGCACCTTGTTCTCTGTGCAAGACCGTCCCAGTCACAAATCACAGACCTGTTTATCACTATTTTATGATATACCTTGGGTTTATTTCATTTTTTTTACTTTTTTGAATTCTCAGGGTGAATACCTTGCATGGTACCACGAGTCCCATTCGTGTCTTTTTCCATTGTACCACTAATGTCTTACCTTTTTTTTCTACCTTTTTGGGTGTTGTTATAAATTATAATTTTGTTGTTGTGTATTTGTATTGGCATAAGTTGTTCTTGCATGCTAAATATGTTCAAACAAAGCCAACAAAACAAAACAAAACAAAAGTCATGTGTCACATATATCCCCTTACAGCAATCCACTTACTGCAGAATCTTATGGTGCTGTCAAGGGGGAGTCCCATGCCCTTACAATCCTTAAGTTTGCTGTAGAAATTACCATGCATGATGATATAAAAATCAGCCCATGAATCAAGATATGTGCCAGCCTTGTGAGAACATTTTGGATTATAAAATAAATATACATGATATGTGCCAGACAGGCAGAATATTTCATGAACTGGAAGCAAATTTAAAGATAAATTTTATCTTTTTTTCAGTTTTTGTCTTCTTTGAACAAAAATTTCACAGTAGAGATCAGAATTTTGGTCCTCTCTAGAATGCTGAATATGTTTATAAATGTACATGAATGAAGTGTTTTATATAAGGATAGTTTACTTGTTGGACATTAATCCTCCATTCAAAGTTTATAATTATTACTAAGATATTTAAGCCAATATATATGAAAATGAAACAAAAACAGACACTACAAACCTTCATGTCTTTAGGAACTAGCTGTGTAGTAGTATGGATGAGAGTTTGATCCAGATCAACTACAAGGGCAAGTTTCCGAGTCTTCAGAAGACGTTCTTCATCTTTCTTTCCTAATGCTTCAGCAACCTGTTAACCCAAATTAGACATTGTTACTGTGAGAGGTTAGGAGTATAACGATATATTAGAACAATATCAACATCCTGTACTGCTGAAGGTATATTCAGATATTCCCATCACCTGTTATGATACATGTACACGTACTGTAGGCTGATAATTCATTATTTAGTGTATGTTGATATATTTACATGTAGGTAATCTTTTAGTGATTTGCTAGTTGGTGCAACCCTAAACACAACATGTGACATGTTGCTAAATTCTCCAAATGATATCATTCCATACTTTACTTTACTAGTTTGTGAAGGTTTTACTTTTAATGAAATCCTTTATTTTCACAAGAAAAACAACTTAATTTTTATTGATATCATTAGGTGAAGTGCTATACTGATAAACCAGCTGGGGCTGAAAGGCTTAAAAAAACAATTATTATATACAGACTGTAGCTGAGGAATGGTTGAACCCTATGTTTTGAATAACTCATGGTATATCTATATTGTATTTTGTCTTAAACTTGTAAACTGTGCACTCGAAACCCAACTTCTGAAGTAAATTTGTTTTTAAATTAAATTATATGTAAACCTGTCTTGACTGGCGGTACATGTATGTACTTCATTACTGAAACCTTACAACAAGTTGGTTGTTGTCATGAGAAACATTCATAATTAAATACTAAAAATACACTATTATAATCATTTTAAATAGTTAATTAATTAATACAAATTCCAAGGAGAAACTGGTTTTCTTGGGGGGAGAACTCTTGCAGCAAGGAAAATGATAGTCTGTGGTGAGACAATGCAAAAACATGTAAAAACTGATTGAATGATAGCTAACGGTACATACATCAACAGTGACTCGGAGCTCTGGTATGTTATGTATCATGGGAACAGAGGCTGTTGTTGGTGATGATGGTTCACTTGCATCACCTTGTAATCTGCAGAATAAATGATAATCAAGATTTAAGTGTCAAGAAACCACTTGATTTCTATGGTTACCACTGATTCAGTTTTAAGAAATCAATGTGCACACAAGACCAATGCTGAGGCCTTCTTTGTTGGCTATAAAAGGGTGCAGAAAAACAAAATATTTAAACAAAATACAGTAGATTTACACAATATGACTAAGTGATCTTTTTTGTTACACCATCTGTAGACAGGGATGTTAAGTCGTATACATGTCTGGTCTCTCAATATTCTTCTATTTGGTAACTTTAAACTAAAAATAATATTAAACACCAATCTCCTTTATTGGAGATAAACTTAAGCAAAAAATGGTGATTTAAGATAAATGCTGCATTTTATAATAAATTAACTCTAAAGGGTAAGTACAGTAGTGTTAATTACCTTCTCAAATCTGTACCACAGTCGCAGCATAGGTCTTTCATGACAGTCTTGTGTTCACATACAGCAGCTTCCTCAATCACAGCCACTACTTTCCTGTTATTACATCAACAGCAAAGAAACAATAAGTATAAAGAACAAAATAAAACCCACTACAGGGCCTGCCCTCCCCCCACCCCCCTTTTATCCTCAGCACCTATTATTCGCAGACATTCTGGCTGACAAGTGAAACTTACTCAGTTCTGTATAAACGTGTGTTGAACCCTGAACACAAGGTAATATATACCAAAATTCTGAAAAAAGACTTTGCCCCCCCTCCATTCCCAAGGCAAAATCCTGGCTATGCCCCTGCACTAGCATAAAATTCCATGTACAAAGTCCTAACAAAAAAGTCTTTTGACCAAATATAATTTCTTGATGAGTTCCACTTATTGCATTTTCCATATATTTCAGAACTCTTGTTAAGAAAACAAGTGCATGGCTGCACAACTGAGAAAAATATAAATTTGGGGGTAAATATAATTTTATTAGTAACTGGATACTATAGTACATGGTGTGGTTATTCGAAAGGTGGTTAACTTTAACCCTGGGTTAGAACAAAATTCAAAGATCAATTTCTTCACCAAGGAATGTGTTTCCTGTTCTTATAAAATACTGTTTACACTTTCCTTGGAAACCCAAATATTACCAAACCCAAAATGACAAATCAAATCAGTCTGCAAGGTAGTAAACACAAACATGGATTAAAGACTATATTTCACCCCAGGCCCAGATGTTTATTCATCTTATGATTCTTTCATACCACATTCTAGACCAGTATATGCATTTTACTGTTTTTTTTTCAAAAAACAAACTAATGTGATTTTTGCTTCAGTTCTTGTTCTGAAAATTCTACCCCCTCCCCCGAGGATGTAATGAACAATTGTTCCCCAACTTAAGTGGAATGTCTAAATTTTAAATATAATGTTTGAAATAGAAAGTTAAGTATTATATGTAACTAACAAAACAAAAACCAACTGAGAGACCTTAATAAATGTTTCCAGAGCTAAATAAAACCATCTGTTAACCAAACTATGTATATTTGTTGCTGTTATATATTGTCACTTTCAATTAACCTGCAACATCTGGAGCGCCTGTAGCCGTACGTGCTTTTGTTATATATATTTAATGGTTTGGCTCCATCATCTTTTAAAAGCAATGATAAGGCAGGTAGTGATGCATGCCAGAACTTAACCCCGTTTTATTGCTTCTGGAACAGATGTAACGTACCCCGAGGAAATCAAACACGATGTTGCACGAATAGCTCAACTACATCAAAACCGATCGAATGTAGATATAATGTGCCGTATATAATTACGTATTACGCAAACCCCAAATCGCAAATCAAACTAAAGTAGTTTCTTCAGTTTACGAGTTTACGATGTTCATATAGTTCCTTTTGCTTCTTGATCATAAACTTCATATGCAATCGCAAGCCAAATAAGTAAAAAAAACTCACTTTGCAGGGACGATTTCACCTTCTGTAACAAGCAATTCTTTCACCTTTCCGTTGTAGCTGCATTTCAGTTTCGGCTGTTTAATGAAATTTGCTTCTTCTACTGGCAATCCAACCTTTTCGTAAAAGCCAAGAACACTTCCTTCTCTCACATCTGATCCAGTGCAAACTCTCCACTTCACTAATTTTGCAGAAAACTTGGAGGAAATTGTCACTTCTTGAAGTGTCGTCGCCGCCATCTTTATTTCACTTTTCGCGCGTAGGGGTCAAACCGACAGACCGGGGTGGGGTGGGGAGGAGCAAATAATACCACCAAAATGAGGCTTGTACGAAAAACGTGAGGCTAAAAATTGCCAAAAAATAATAAACAAAAGCGATCGAGCCTCGAGCCTTAAGAGCCCCCAGCCAAATTATCCAGGTCTTACAAAACAAAAAGGAGTGTGTTCATGGTGCTTTGTAGAAAATATACTCACGTTGTGCCCTATAGCATAAAGTTCCGCTTTGGATAAAACACTACTTTTTCTACATGCCTTTGTGCGTTTTGCATTTGTGCACATGCTTGTGTACGTGTGTGTATGTATTCGTATGCCTCAGTATGTGTATGTATATATTACTGCTACGACAAAGACTACGACTATAACTTTGACTGCAGCTACAGCTACGGCTACTGATGGGGCTCGGCTACTGATACAGCTACGGTTACGGCTATGGTTACGGCTATGGTTACGGCTATGGTTACGGCTGTGGTTGAGGCTGCGGCAACGACCATGACCATGGTAACTGATCAAAAATTTGCACACCACTGCAGTTGTGTTGGACTGAAAAAATTGACATATATATTACAAAGCATTGTGGGTAGGATAGTGCAGCTACTGACTGGGGGTAGGATGGTGCAAGTACTGGCTGGCGGTAGGATAGTGCAGCTACTGACTGGGGGTGGGATGGTGCAAGTACTGGCTGACGGTAGGATAGTGCAGCTACCAACTGGGGGTAGGATGGTGCAAGTACTAGCTGGCGGTAGGATGGTTCAGCTACTGACTGGGGGTAGGATGGTGCAAGTACATACTGCATGGGGGTAGGATGGTGCAAGTACTGACTGGGGGTAGGATAGTGTAGCTACTGACTGGGAGTAGGATGGTGCTGCTACTTACTGGGGGTAGGGTGGAGGTTGATATAGGGATTACTGACTGCCGTGCAGCTTTTTTTCGCACACTTTTCTTTACATATTTATCGCAGACTAATATTGCAATAGACCTCATGGTTCGCGATATCGAGGCGAAGGTTGACTTGGCAATGATACAAACCCTCCGTGCCTTTCACATACAAATCCGTGTTATTATTATGTTAACCAGTTTCACATCTCCAACGTACCATGCAAGGACAGGGTCCACCTCGGTGCCAAACAAAGGCTTGGTTTCTTTCCAAGAACCATGAAAAGGGTTGATAAACCACCAAAATATTTCAATTTTCGTATGACTCTGTCATCAAGCGGCTCAGTGTGTGGCAGCAACTAGTTCAGTTTTATTTTACGCTTTAATTGCAGTACATCAAATATGTTTTGATTACTGATCTTATCGTTAGGTTACTAGTTACTTTGCACGGCACCCATCCTGGGTTCGCACATGGGTTGAGTTTTGTCAATCTCAATCAGGCTCCAAGGGTTTCACTCCCGGTACTCCGGTTTTCTTACTTCTGTAAAATCGGCTCTCTGCTAATTTTAATTGGCTGCGGTGCTGTGGTCCAACGGAGGTTGTGCATGAACCGTATAGCGGCTGCCTAAATTGCCCATACATTTACGGTCCGACCTCTTACGTTGAGCTGCGTCCTTCGTAATTCAGTCTCAGACTGCAACAAAGGGTGATTAGCATCGGGCTATTATTACTATTATTATTGTTATTATTATTATTATTATTATTATTATTATTGCTATTATTATTATGATCATCATTTTATTATAGAACGACAAGCAGCTCAGGCTTAAAAATCGCAATTTGTGGTAATTTGGAAAACATTAAGTGGCAAGTGAAGTCGGCCGTGCCCTCAATTCATGTCAGTTTGCTTGAACGGAAATGAAAACCAACTCGCTCCTAATTAATTATGGTATCTTCAATATAAATAAAAACTGTACAGACAACTATAATGTTGCTGAAATAAAAGGCAAATCGGTAACTGATCATCAGTAGGATACCTAAAATGTGTGCAACTCTACAATTGGTTTCGGCTCCATTAAATCCTAGACCAATTGCAGACCATTTTAGGAGGAGCCACCCACTAAGTGACCACAGTTACTGAACAAACGTTAGTAAAGGTAAGGAAAATAAATATAATACACTGGAGCTAAAGTATGGAATTCACTGGATGCGGATTTAAAATCCCTATCAGTTGAGACATTCAAGGCCAAATTAAAAGAAAATTTTATTCTAATGTACTGAACCAGCATTAAATATTCAGTTTTAGCAACAAAAATACTCTTCTAATTATTTTCCTTTATTTACAACTCCTAATGTAACCTAAATCTTTATAGATTGTATTTTTGTATTTGTTGTCGCTTGTATTTGTTTTAGTGCTTGCCCTTTTTGTATCTGGTATTATAATATACTGAAACCTCTTTTTAGTCTTCTTTCTCTATTCCTTTCTCTCCATCTACCGATCAATCACATGCAATGAATCAATAGTTCTGGCTACCTGGCCCGTTTAGCCCCTATGGTTATTCCATGTGGCCATCACCCATCTCTATCTAAACCAACTTCTTTATTATAATTATATTAACTTATTCATTGAGGTGAAATAAAGATTTTTGTTGTTATTGTTGTTGTTGTTGTTATTGTTGTTGTTGTTGTTGTTGTTGTTGCGACATGTTACATGTTACATGTTATCTATCGCTAGGCACCGACACTGAGGGGGATAATTGTTTTAGTATTAACCAAACAGGTGATAGCACTTTTTAAAATAATTTATTTCCATTTTTTGTAACAAAACAAGTGAGCGGAAAAAAAGCCTCAGTCTTACGCACGTCCATCTCGCGCGTGCGCTCGTTTCATGCATGAGTGGCCGAAGTGAATAGCACAGGATATTCGGTGTTTGAGAACCAATCAGAGCCCGCGAAAAGTGCTATTCACCTGTTTGATTAATATTTTAAAATTACTATTATTTCATTACCAGCAATATTATCAAGACAGAAGGATATTTTGAATAAGAATTTGCCTGGGCAAATGTTCACTTCGCACACTTGTAAAGAAGTTGATGATTGCCAATGACTGATTAGAAAGTATAACTATAAAAATTAAAAAAAGAATAATTTTAAACAAAAATAGAAACACCCGGCGTGTTTACTCAATTTAAAAAACAAATTCTGACGAGAAACCTGTATTTTTTTATCTGGCCTAACTGGTGTGTCTATGTTACATACAGATGCAAATTTATCCGGTTAAAACAGTTTTTTATCATGTCACCAAACTAGTCTTCCCCACTAGTTGTTTCATTAATGAAATGATAACCTTTTGACTAGAGTTTTGTGTAATGAATCAAACAAAGTTGACCACCATTACCATAAAAATAATAACTAACAAATTTTGAATTAACTATGTCACCATTTTGTGGCGTACAGACGGTGAATCCAGATATCAAGAAGAAATGCTAATTTCTGCTCCGGCTACACAACACACAAATAAAACCCATTTGATTTATTTTGGTGGAGCAGGCTTGACTCGCTAATAATTGGGAGCTTAAGCAACCGGGACGCGAACGTCGACAAAGACAGCTGTTAGATTCTTAACTTCCTGTTTTCCCTTTTGTTGTTCGTATATAGGAATGTGAACGTAAAGAATTAGAAGCTTTATTTTTCAAGCCGCAAGAAGATTGAAATGATCTGCATCCTAACGTTCACGTTCTTTATAAAAGTCCAAAATTGAGCTTTTTACGTTCTGTTTTCTCCGGAAGAAAACGATGAAAATTTGACCAGCTGGATGCATTTCCATCTCAAGTTATTGTATCTTGTAATTACGGCTATTGTTTTACAACGTTCTCCTTGATGTTCGCGTTCTTGTTGCTTAAGCTTTCTAATTTATTGTACACAATCACAGTATAACAACTACAGCAGATTCACAAGCTTGTGACCACTGCCGGATAGGAAAAACCATAAAACCCCGTGGAATAAACTGGAAACGTATTCCCCTAACCAAGCAGTGCAGCCACATTCCTCCGGGGTCTAAAGGATACTGTCAATTTTACAAAATATCATTGTCTTACAACATTATTATACAACTTACAACAACAAATTTTTATAGCTTTACAAAATATCAATTCTGTCTTACATCAATATTATTATTACAGTATCAATAATAAAATCAAAAATTTTAGGAAAATTTGTCTATTTTTTTTAAATTGAAAAAAAAAATTCCGCAGTGTACACTAGAGTCAGAGCCTAGAATGGCTAACCACGTGCTCTACTCACCTAATATGCTCAATCTGTTTCCCATAATACACTTCAACTGACACTTGAACCCAGCCTCTGCTGGCTACGTGCCACAGAAATATCAATTTCTGTCTAGTTCGTTCTCTACGATCACTCAATCGCCAGAAATTTCATTATTAGAACAGATGACACGGGTACGCAGGTATCGTTAGTTCATGGTGCATAATCTACTGAACTGTTTGGAAAACAACTCCAAAAGACATCGGCAAAGAGATAATTATACATCTCTCTTTTTTCAGTTACGTATATAAGAACCTTTTCTATAAGAACGTTGAGTTTGTAAAAAGCCTGTTCATCTCACAAGTATGAACCAAGTTTAACTGTTCCGTTTACAGCTTGTTGTAACTGATCCTTGATCCTGAGGG
>JANSTQ010189859.1:0-18767 GCA_026167885.1 Bergia puertoricense
CCTCGCCCTCTGCCTCCCCTTAGTCTCTGCTTCCCCCCACAACGTGATTAGAACTACTACTGGATAGTGCGGTATCGTTTGAGAGCACCAACAACGAATATTTTGTTGTCGTTTGTCCTTGGAGCACTTCCAAGTTCTCTTTACATATCCGCTTGTCTGACATAATGGTGAGAAAATAAACACGACCAACTGCAAGTTTTACTTTTGCATGCTTGTCCACCCAAAACATTTCTCCAGATTCATCCATGCTTAAGAGTAGTTTCTATTGCTAACTTGGGAAATTCGTACTATTTTACTGTTTTTGATATGTAATTTTGACAAACAACATCGAGATCAAAACTGATGTGCATTCACTAAACACACTGCCAATTAGGATGGCAAATTTGTTAGTTTGTTTAAGTTTTCCAAAAACAAATCTTCTTGCTTTTGTACTAATGTATGTTTCTTCATTATTTGAATTCATTATTATTTTTTATCTTTTAATTTTTATGTTTTACTAACCACGTGGTTGCGTTCCGTTCCTTTCAAAGTGTTCCTCAACGACGAAAACGTTGGACGTGCATTCGGGTTCTCTTTCCAGGAATCCATCATCAGCTGGTATCTGATGAAACAAAACACAGGACGAAGTCATAAGGCGAACATCGAGAAAGAAGAAATATTATAAGAAGTTAGAAATTTGGAGTGCGCCACCTCCTTGAAATTTCAAGATAATAAGGTTGGTATATGTGTGCATCTGTTACCATTTGAGTTTACAATATTTGAGTCTTAAAATTGGTACTCAGAGTTTAATTGTTCAAATGGTTTAATTACATTATTGATATACGCGTCCTGTAACATCTGTACAATATTTACAGACGTTGGTCCACGTGTCGTGGTCTAGAGATTTTATACCCGTCCTGTCACATCTGTACAATACCTACAAACGTTGGTCCACGTGTTGTGGTTTAGACATTCTATACCCGTCCTGTAACATATCTGTACAATACTTACAGACGTTGGTCCACGTGCTGTGCTTTAGATATTCTATGCCCGTCCTGTAACATCTGTACAATACCTACAGACGTTGATCCACGGGTTGCGGTTCAGATATTGTATACCCGTCCTGTAACACTGTACAATACTTACAGACGTTCGTCCACGTGTTGTGGTTTAGACATTCTATAACCTTCTTGCAACATCTTTGCAATTTCTTGTCCGTTCATTCTTGGATATGGACAGCCTCCTAAAAAAATTACAATGATTTGGATCTGATTGTCCTGAATGTTATCTAAAACTTTTTAAGTTTTAGTCAATCAGTGTGGTAAAAGCGTATTTCAAGAATCTAACCAGCTAAAAGAAACTCGGTCGTGTATAAATGGTTAAGAAGTAAGTGTGATTGTTTCTAAAGGAGATTACTTCAAATGACTTATAATTTACTATGAAATAAATGGTTAAAAAGAAAAACACCTACCGATTGTGAATACCTCGTACAAAAGTATTCCATAACTCCATCTACGAGAGCAATAGAGAATAATTATGATTACTGATTTCAGTGAAAGGTACACAATACAGAGTGGTGTGTACGTTAAAAATACATGCTGTAATGTCATTGAATAGACACTGTTTTGTAAGTTACACAAGTGTCTTGGAAATTGTACAGACACTGTCAATACATGTACAAAGATCATATTAAAATCCAATACAGCCGGGTACATCATTGTCATTATGTACTATTTTAAGCAGTAGTAGTATTAGAATTCGCAAAATTATAACTTGAATTGCACACCACTATGTGTCCAGAGTACTGTGTAGTGACAACACAGTATCCAATGTATACTTACGCACCAATCTGCGTCGTGTACCTTGTAAAAATACAGTATAAAAAGTATACCTACACATCACTCTGTGAAGTGCACCTTCTAAACAAAGTCCATCTTGTGATAATACAGTACGTAATACAAACGTAAATACCACTCTGTGTAGTGTACCTTCCAAACAGTGTTTATCTATTGATAAACAGTATCTAAAATATGCTTACACATCATTTTCAGCTGTGTCTCGTATCTTTCAAACAGTCGTCTGTCTTGTGACAATACAGTATGTAATCTATACTTACACGTAACTCTGTGTTGTGTACTTTCCAAACATTAAAGACTCGTATGATATCCACTTCACTGGCAGTCGACCCTAACAAAACAGACATAAAATTAGAAAACAAATTAATTTAGAGTTTACTTAATACTTGAATACTTGAATACTGAAATAATTGTAAAATTAAATGATAATAATATATTTTTCGCTAACTGTAGGCAGGCTGGCTGCGTATGTGACTCAAAACCTGCGCAGATCTCAACACAGGTTGGAAAGCCGAATTAAAGGTCCGTTGAACTAGTAACAATATCCGGCATTGAGTTCGAAAGTTTAACAGATCTAGGGAAAAAATGAGAAGCTATAAACAAGACTATTGCAGCTAGGTTGAAAATACATAGAACTGTTACGCCTTACACTCCTTGGGTTGTGCTTAATGGGTGATGGAAAGAAAATATTAAAAAAGTTGTTACGGATCTTGAAAAATAGAAAAACTTGGTCTAATTAGCAAATTTGCTCATTAGTGTTCCTGATTACTTGACAACGAATGATACTTCTAGATTCCGGGAATTGCCTAACTATGGCCTGGTAGGCCTGTTCTTTAAATCGCACGGCATCAGAGTTCTGTGCAGTAGTCCGAGGAACTTGGCTTTACTTGGAATTTTGTTACAATGGCTGTTCCATATCAAGTCATATAAACACCACACGCCTAATTATCTGTGAGAATCCACAGTTTGCAGGGGTTAGGAATTAATAGTGTACACATTAGAGCTGTGAGATTGCTTGTTGGTGACAGAAAGTAAGTGACATTTAGATATTTTAAAATTAATTTATCACACTTTCAACCAGGAAACAAGCCTGGCAAGATAATGCTTCGGGCAGAATTGATTGACATCATCCGGGGTAATAACGCGTATTTCATTCGGCTGTTTAAATATGCGTGCCTTTGGAGAGGTAACAATAAGATAGAAAGAGTCCATTTGGGGGCAAAGTGCCTGACAAAATCTCAAAAATTCAAGTATTCAGAAATACATTTTGTGGAAAGAAACAGCGAGCTTTTGAAGATAAGATGTATATGTACCTATCCAGGTAATAAAATAAAGATTTGGTCGACAAAAAGATTGGACGACTTAATGTTCAAAGTTTTGTAAAACTGGACTTTGTTAGTATAGAAAGGCCATCTCATTGATATTACTTGCTTTCCCCCAACCGATGAAAACCAGTTACACCAAAACAAACAGCAAGAAATGAAAGAGTAATATTTCCCCTAGCATTGTCTCGCTTTCCTTTCCTGTCCGAAGCAGTAGAATTTTGGACTTTTCGAGACCCGTATACCATATTTTGAAACTCGCGCGCTGGCCGCCATCAATCCATTGTTTCATCTCGAAAACTGAGTAACAGTACCTCATTAAGTGATAGTTTCAGATCTGTTGTTTTCATATTTATTCGCAAGATTCAACGCGAGAAAAATCACAATTAATGGACAACTTATTTTGTATAAGAGAAAACTTAACAAGAAACTAAATGACGGCATTGCAGGGTAGCAATAATTATTTTTAATATACGAAGGGACATGCCATCTGCAGAAGTGCAAGAACACGTCAAGTGACCAACTCTTCATTTTCATTATACATTTAACAACAGGCTACGGAGCAGAATAATGAAGCGAGGAACAAACACGTGACTCGCTAGTGGTGCCACCCTTCAACACAAGGCACATGAAACACTCCATCGCATACAGAGGAGCCACAATTCAATGATCAGAGTAAACAAAGACCTCGTACACATTTCATATAGGAATATGGCTAAAAGCTCATTTTATTGGACGATTTTAGCAATCTTAAACTTAATGTAACTTCTGTCTCGACAAGAAAAGTACGGCGCAGGGACTTTTTGCACAATTAATACAATTATTTTAGATTCATTTTAAATGTTTAGTCAGTTTTATACATTCGAAGATTTTGAGATTTTAAGGTTTTTTAAGTTTTAGATTTCGATTTTATGTTACACGACCCCACAAGCTGCAAGCTTTTTAAATTATCGTATATAAATAAAGGTTTTGTATTATATTGTAATATTTTTGGAAACCTTTTGACGTAATGCCCTTAGCTAAAGAAAACAAAGAATACCGAGATATTTTCAAATGAGGTAAGGAGAGTGTAATATATCTAAGATTCTTTGAAGGGGATCGTTAAAGCTGTAGACAGAAGGATCCAGATTTAAACGAACTTAAGTTAATCGCGTGTGGTTTGAGCAGTCCTATTTAAGCATTTATCGCCTTTCAGTTCTGCAGCTAGTAAGGTAGAATGGCTGTTTATTAGTCATTATTGATTTGTTTAACTGTATAAAGGACAACTTCGTTTGCTAAATTCATTCGAAGCTGGGTCATTACAGCAACTGCACAAAAAGAAGTAGTTTTGCCGTTATGTCTTTTGTTAGATTTGGCGACTTCTGTTCACATCTTAATCAGACCTGGTTTGCAGCCAGCATACCAGCATAAACACTGAACTGCATTCAGAGCATATTAAGTGTGGGAATTTGGTTATCGTCTATATTTTCAAGCGTCTGAAACTCCAATCACGATCGAATCGAATTTTTAATGTTCATGATGCGGATAAATAACGCTGGGAATCGGTGAACTGACAGATAATTTTTATAGCATAAGTTTTAATTTCGGAAGCGAATTTATTATGAAATTGTGAATTTCGCTGGATACACCGCTCTAGGGTAACTTCCAGATACTTTTTAAAAAGTTTCTTGTTGCGCATTGGCAAAGCATTCACCACATAAAGTAAAACAAAAGGAACTGACTTTTCCACTGCGAGGGAACTATTGTTTGCGAACTGCCGGCGGGCGACGCACATGTCTACGAGTGAGGCAGAGCATTTTCTGTGCTGTATTTTGTGAGTTTTGGGTGGTTTTATACTGGTAACGTCTTTGTTTTTTTTCATACATTAACCGTTCAAGTGATGTAAAAGATATGATAGTTTGTTTCTCAAAGAACAAATAATTCTCCTCTGAATTGCCTGTGTTTATTTTTTTTTCTTTTCGATCGTTGATCTGAAGCCTTTGCTTCAGTTGTATCTTTTTAATTGTTTTTTCAGGCAAATATGACACGCAGCTGTGTAAGAGAGCCCGACTCGCATCTAATCTGAGAAAAATGGAATAACAACCATGGAAACAAAACAAGAACACTAATCAACAGGAGAACGTTTTCTTCGGTTTGTTATATCAAAGTTATTTGTCTAAAATCAACGTTTTATCTGCCGTCAGTAAATGGTGTTAAAACTGGTTCATTTTTAAACAACTAAAGCATATCTTGAAACAAACACCAACTTAGGCCGTTTACACAGTTTGTGAGACATAACAAGTTTATAAATCATAATTGTCGTTGCTACTACTAGCTGCTAAGAAGTGACTACGGCTACTAACTTAAAACACACGACAGAACGCAAAGTTTGTTTAGCAACTTCACAACTTAACATATGTGCGCACGCAGAGATAAACAGTAAAAGATTTCTTAAGTTATGGACAAGTGTAATTTTCTGCAACTAACAATAGTTTAACGGGACTTATGTTTTCCAGTAACAAAAAGAAGGCATCGACCTGGTCATGATTATTTAATGAAGCTGTCCAGTTGCGCACTGCCGGGACAAGTTGTGTGTCACAGAAGTATCCAGTGATGCAGACGCCATGCTATGTACTCGTGATGATTCAAAAGCCTCTTGGTATTGAACTGGAAGTTGGCGCCGACGATTTCATTAAGATAGGTGTTGTGTGCTGTTCCTAGAGCCTTAGTAACTTTGTTCCATGGCTTCTGTATACAGACCAGGCTGTAAATTATTTACTACTGCTGCGTTTCGCTCTCCGAAGGAGTCGTTCACGTTAACGTATCTTCCTTTTCAGAGTAGTGGTCATCCAGGGGATATCAAGTCGATAGTTCGGTCAATCTAGGTGCACATAGTTGTCAGTTGCAGATAAAAGGTGTTATCTTAAGAACGTTTAGTTCTTCTCTACAGGTTCTGAGTTTAAATTGGATGACTCAAAGTTGTTGTTAATATTGAGCATGTGTTCACGAAAACCTTTCAGGTCGCTTTGATTATAGAAATGTACCCAACGTGGAGGCCTGTTTACTCTGCGGGTGTTGGTGTTAATGCGTAAGTTTACGATGTCGTGATCACTCATGCCGGACAGTTTGTACGCTACGATCCGAGACAAGAGAAGTATAAGTCATGCCGAGGTCTAAATTCTTCATAGACGCCGGACTGGTAAGGTCGGAGAAATGTCTACAAAGCGCAATGGTCAATAGGATCGGAAAGTTTCTTCATTAGAAACGCTGTTGCTGAACTGGTCGCAGTTGTTGCTTCTGATTTCAAATTGATATCTCCACAGTTAAAAATATCAGCTATAACATGCTGGGATGTGCTAATTTTTCTGTTATGGATAAAATAACATATTTGACTGTGATAAAGACCCCGCCACCACCAATGTCTTGTCGTTCCTTTTGGTGGGTAGAAGAGTTAGGGTAAAGGCGGCCGATAATGGGATGTCGGAATTTAACATGAATTTAACCTTTAAAGATAGCATGTTGATTGTAATGATCTGGTAGCCCGCGAGTAAAACTGATCTCTCCGAAGTTCTAATGTTGCACAATTAACTTCGAAGCACCGCAGTTTGCAATTGTGGCATGAGGGCTGCTGCACTTCCTGGGTAAAGAAGCAAATAGCGGAGTGGTATCAAATACGGGGAAGTCATGAGGTTCAGAGGATAACTACTCGAGTGTTCTAAGACAGTTAGAACACGACGATTTAAAACTGCTGCTCGATAATGAACAGGAGTAGTTTGTCAGACCGCAAGTGCGGCAGATCCGTCGATGTGTGAGTTGTTAAGGACCTTGTACACCTGAAATGGCATTTGTAAACATCTGATGTTGAACCACTTATCGCACCATCAATACAAATTCCGAGCTGATTGGACTTAACTGATTTCGTATGCAGTCCGCAAAGGTCTTTTACAGGACCCGGGTTTAATATGGATCCACTTGAATTGATGATGAGATGGGCAGACTGTCGCTGATAATTGCTGGTTAAATGAAAAATGTTGGGTCGATTGTGTTTTGTCCACAATAATATTTCTGAGAGTAGAACCGCACAGCGGCTGGCTTATGAGGAATTGGTATCGACGAAGACTTGCACGTTTAAGTGAAAAAAAATGGACGACTAGTAACACACAGCCAAATCTCATGTAAGTTGGTCGTCGTCGTAGTAAACTGCTCCAGTTGTAGTCCAAATGTCAGAACGCACATATAAGATGACTTCCATACGCAAATACCAAAAATATTGACAGATTGAATTGAGATACGAAGTGATGAATTTAAGCATTATGTAAATTTAAACATGAAATGATCCAAAAGCTCTTGAAAGTATAAACAAATGTCGGTAAATCAGCTGCAAAGACCATGATATGTGTCGCGTTGTTATGTGCAAGTATGAATCACCCAAACTTTGTTGCTCAAACTTCAGCCCTCACAGGTAGCTACAAAAACTTTCTTACCACAATTAAATTTTGTTTTTTTCCTTTATCGTTGTTTTAACATTTCAATTAAAGCAATCAAATGAAAATTTAAAAAATAAATGAAAAATAAAGAAGTTCTTGTGTTTATCAATTCTATGTATTGTCTATACGGTACTTGTTAAACCATATTTGTAACGGTTTCATTGGTGAAAAATTGATTTCGTATTGACTATGTTACATTCTTACATTAAGATAAATAGACTAATGTTTAATTCTTAAAATGTGTTAACAGTTACTACTTTAACTTCATACAAAGGCAGGTTTTTGTAGCTCTCAGCAGATTTTACCTTTGATGTTTTGTTGTAGATAGCATCCTGCTGCACGTCTCTGGCCATTCCAAAATCAGTCACTTTACATGTTTCATCTTCACCCACAAGAACATTTCTAGCAGCCAGGTCCCGGTGGATTATCTACAAAATACGTAAAATATGATTAACTAATAGCTAGTCGTTTAGTGTTTTGCTTATGATATGAGTTTTTTCCTTGATCAATTTATCTAGTGTTAATGTATATTGAGTTAGAATATGTGAATACTTACTTAGATAGAGGTTTACAATGGTTTCTTTAACTTAGCTTTAAAAGTCCGACCAACCTTTTTATTCGACAGATATTCCACTCCGTCAGCCACTTCTCTATCAACTCATCTAATAGATATTTGATTAGTAAAAATATTACATTGTACTCTTCGGGTAAATTCTCTAACCTTTCTCTTCGACAAATATTCCATTCCGTCAGCCACCTGCCAAGCAAACTTGATGAGTTGTTGTGATGTGAGATTTGTACTTGGTTTTATATCCGGGTCCTTGAAGTATGTGTCGTTTATTCCACGGCTCTTCCTTAGGTAACCAAGGAGATCTCCAAAAGGGACATACTCGATTATTACCATTAAGGGTTCTGTTGAAATGAACCAATATAATATTGACAGGGTCAAAAAGTGTCATATTGAGTTTTTATTTATTTTTTCCATTCATTTTTATGATGATAGAGGTAACTAGTTATTTAGGGGCTCCATTGAAATATACATTTAACTAAAGGAGCTCCGCTATCATAATAAAGAAAAACATTTTTTTATCTATCCATATTAGTGAAATTTGTAAAACTATAATACTTACCCACTGGATTATTACCATATATTTTTATTTTTGGAAATATCAGGATAAATGTTTAAATAAGTAAATAACTAAATCTATATATTTATATTATTACCATTAGGGGTTTTAAAAAAACATTGATGGAGTCGAAAAAGGTGTCGTATAAACTAAAATATGCCAAAGGATATGAGAAAGCCTAAATGGGGATAAATTTGGCCAAAATCTACTACGTACTAAATGCCGACCCACCTGTTTCAGTCACACATCCCAACAGCTTGATGACGTGTCGATGCGGCTTCAATCGTTTCATCAATTCTAACTCTGACAACAGATCCTTCCTGTCTGTATCCCGGGCTTTCGCTTTTGCCCATTGACAAATGTTAAATAATTAATTGATATTTTTCTTGTTGAAAAATATTATATGACTAAATTGTTCGTAAAGTTAAAAAGCAAATTGTTATCGACCTCTGGTCATCACCAATGACAATACGATCGTTTTTTCGTTACTTCGACTTTTTTTTCAGTTTGAATTATTATATTTTATCGAGGGGATAGTTTTATAATAAAACAAACTTCACTCTTTCATAAAAATTTATCTTTTCGGGAGTATAACGTAAAGATTGAAAACCGATTAGAAAACCATCTCACATCGGTATAATTATTAACAATCGGATTTTAATCACATTTGGCTTGTTTTTTTACACCAACATGGCCGCTCTTTTTGTTTTTGTTTTTGTTGTTTGTTGTTGTTTTCTTTATCTATTGTATCCTTTCGGGCTCGGAAATACACTTTATCATAAAAAACAGTTTAGTTCTTGTAAAAGCTTCTCTGCCAGCCTGTGGCCGTCTCTCTTGTTTCCTTAGGTATCTGAGAAGCTCAAGCAAACTGATTCTTTTTTTGGTAATTTTCTCAAACTGTGGCAAGCTATTGGACCAAATATTTACGTGGGACTGCCCGATATTTACAACATGTTGCTAAACAATGCTTAGAGCATTACCGCTGGTTAATGTTATATTTTCAACATTTCTTTATTTAATAGTAAATAGACTTAATTTTTCTTTGAAAGTAAAAATCAGTCAAGTATTATTTTTACCAACTAAGTACTAATAAGATCGTACCTTTCAGCATTTTGACAGCCACGGTCGTAACCCCTTTTACGTTTTGGAAATTTTCAACTGTTGCCTTTGCTACCTGCCCAAATGCCCCCTTCCCAATGATTTTCACAACGTTGACCTTGTCCCGTGAGACTTCCCAACTTCTCGTCATTGGAATTAAAGGCATGACGTCGGTTGAGGATGAAGGGGGATTTCTCAAACGGTCATCTCCAATGGCAGCTACATTCTGAATGACAAAAAAGATATATGTTATGCGATATCACAAATTTTAGTGAATAATTCGGCTAAGTATTTGTGTTGCACCTTTCGTTCCGAGTTAAGTTAATACACCAAAGTGCACTTCCTCTTGTCATACGTTCTAGAGTCATTGGGTTTTTTTCCTATTTCATTTCCAAAACCTTTCTTGAGATGAAAGTTTTCCACATAAGAAATTTAAAAGTTCATTTAAAAACCCGTTATCAGTGTGCACATGTGTGTTTTTTTTATATAACTATAACAGTTTTAGTAGTCAAGTAGCTTTTACAAACCTCATGTAAATCCATGTCACTCCTTGCTGCGTTTGAAAACCTAAAATAGAACATGATTATTAGGTCATGTTGAAGTTTCGCCGCTCTTCAGATGAATGACAGCGAGCTTTGCGTTGTTGTGGCTTAAACAAGCGGTTCATTTTAATGTGCAGATAGAGATAATTTGAAAATACTCTTTTAACTGAAAAAAACAAAGGTACCATTTTCGCCAAATTCAAATAACGCAAGAACTTAAGTACCAACTCGAACACTTCAAACTACCAGTTATAAGTTGTTTACTGATGTTTAACTATACTCTGCTACACATATGTCTAACTTTCTTCTGTTAAATGTATAACCTCAGTCACTCACTTTTGTGTTTGAGTTCTTATTAACGATTTTTTTATTTAAGTTCCGCTTTCTGACATTTAAAGCCATTGTGTACACGACTTTGTCTTTTTTTTGTCTTTGCTTCTTCATTTTTATATTCAGCTACTCAAATGTTTTAACGAGAAAAGATTTGCGTTCACTGTGATTAAAGAAAAGAAAAGAAACGTTCAATTCTAAGTTTTAAAATAATTCCTCGTACCATACACTTCCTTTATCAGTTACAACAGATTACGTTTTCCTTTATTTATAGATCGATGATAAGAGAACGTTTCAGAAAATATTAGTTTCACCTTGGATCACGCCACAACATAATGTTTAAAGCTTATTATACTTTCTTACCTTATATCATGGTCATTACCTGAAAAAACAACAACATTTATTTATTGGTACTGTAGTAGTTAATATTTACAAATGTCTATTATTGATACTAGTGTGCGTGTTGTGGCGAGGCTTGTAAAACAAAGTTAAACTTGTTTTGGTAGAACTGAGATTTTGTTCTCGAAAACTGTTTTCTCAATGATCCCTCAACTGGGGGGAACACAGGAACGCAGTAAATTTTTTAATGAGAACACGGGAGCAAAGAAAAAATATCAGAGGGAACAAGGGAGCAAAAGATAGCTCGGGTAACAGGGAACAAGGAAACATGCTGAAATTTAAAAAACGGGAACAAGGGAACAATAAGAAAATTTTAATGGGAACACGGGAACACAGATCTCCCCTGGGAAACCCTTAATAACTGTTTAGTAACGCGCATATTATCAGTTTGCATATAATGTTGGATTCACTGGGAAAATTCAGAAAGCATTATCTGGAAAACGCATCCGGTACTAAAAGGAGTTAAAGAAGCTGTTTCCTTTTAAAGCAATCTGATTAACTAATTAAATCTACATTAACAACGCATTTTACTGTTAACAAGGAGTAGATATTTTAGATCTTTCTTCAGTAAGTAGAAAATGTTTCAACTTTTTTTTATGCATGTTAAGAAGAGCATTATCACTTTATACCTACAGGTACGTACTTACCGGCCATTTGTCTTTTCATCCAAATAATGTAAAACAGCTGAAGAAAGTTGAAAAGGGCAAGGATGGCAATAATACCTCCATAAATTGCGTCTTTATCATTAGATGGCTTGTCTTGTGTTGTTTTTGTGTGGCCTAAAAACAAAACATTTTTACGTTAGGAAGGTGGTTTTTACTGTTTTTCATTCTCTGTATTGTCAATTTTAAGGACGGGCATTCTCTAATATCAGGCCAGTTTCCCATTATTTAATATTATATGACGTAGAGTAACACTTCAGCATATCAACAAATGCACTCCTACGAATAATCAGACAAAAACAATAATAATAGATTAGACCTTTGCACGAAAACTAACTATTCGGAAACAGAGCATTTCCTTTTTGATTGCTTAACAAACAAGAGACCACAGAAAATTTTTGCAACTGTGTATTTACTGTCAAATGCGCCTAGTTCATGGTTTTCACGTGTACTTTACTAAGAATATGAACTCATTGATCCCTATTTCATAAAATTTATTGATTTATCATTTTATTTCTCATTTGGTTGCAAGACAAATTTTACCATATTGTTAAGTAATATCAAATAAAAATAAATAATTTTGATACTTAGGTAAATTATTTGTTTTACGCGTACTTTCAAAATGGAGATTTTATTATTTAAAGCCCTCGATCGCTTTTCTCTTCTTGTTGTTTAATTTTATGCATACAAAAGTACTGGGGAATAAATTGACATAAAAATTACAAAACCACAAATAACGTAATTAGATAGCATTACTAGAATAAGAAAACTGCGTAAAGACTGCGTCATGACCACTATATATGGTGCAAAAACAAATGCTTTGGTCTAATAGTACTCTCTGATCTAAATTATGTTCACAACCCAACTTTTTGTTTTTAATCAAAAGACGATAATAGTACCATCTTTTCTTGTTTTAATGTACCTTCATGTTATTTACCTATGTTTGTGTGCTTGACTGTAATTGTATGTGTTTACTGGTAAAGATAATAAGATCTCGCAGCCACTGGTGAAGACCGTCGTTGCTTTGTTACCACTTACCTAATTGGGGGGGGGGGGGGTCTACTCTCCCTCTCCCCCGCCATCCCCCACCCAGGCCAGATAGGGTTAACCAAAATAGGTTTGGAAACTATATCCTATTCTAGTTCAAAGCCAAAATAGGGGCAGTATCGCTTCTTTTTAAGAAAGACGCGGAAACGAACGAAGAATGTATTTTTCGTGTTTTGGTGACGCAGCTGGTGATGAAGTAAGGTTTATGAGATTTCGAGTTCATTTTTTGACAAAATAAACAAATAAATAAATAAACGCTCCTCTCTAATTAACGCCTCTTATCAGTAAACATCCAGTTTGAAATTTTAATAGACTCCCCGAGCGTTTTTTAGATTATTTACCGCAGAAGAAAAAATATTTCAGCTCAGATAAAATTTTCGTCTTGCGGTAGCGGTAAATACGGTATACATTTGTGTACATGTTTTCTGCATATTTCAAACGCACAAAATCAGAACGTTTTATAATTATCCCAATCACAGATTTATGTTATAACTCATCAATTTTCAACTTTCTGTCACTTCAAGAAGTTGTCAAGATATAGAGCAGTCACAGTCAACGCAGTGGTTGGTAAGTATGTATGTTTATTTACTAAATAGCGTAAAACTACAAAGAACTAAGTTAGGTCCAGATGATAAAAGCTGAAATTACACTTACGATAAATTTTAAAATGATATGTTATCAAAAGCTTATTTGGTATTAGTTCTCATCCGCCGAGCATTTGTTTTTTTGGTGTTATAACTGCATCTTCAGTTTTGCATTATATTTGTTTCAGCTTGTATATGTTTGATTTTTCTCTTTCGATTTTATGTGTTAATTTTTCCTGGCCTTTTCAGTTTCAATTGCCGAACCACAAAAAATAAACAATTTCATAGTATGCATGTTGTAACGAATTCAAGCAATAAACTTTGTTTTTCCTCACAGTGATTTACTGTACTATTCCTCTTTGCTCTTACTTTCAGGACCCAATCGTACAGGAACTTCAAGCAAACAAAACAAAACAAGGTTTGATACTAGTCATATTTAAACAGAGAAATGGGTAAAATGGTTATACCAGACTTCCAAGGCATGACAATAGTCCAATCTGGCGCGGCCTTCAGCCAAACGAAGGGCCGCGTTTGTTTCTCGTGCATGCGCACACCGTAAACGCTCAAGGGATTTATTTATTTTTGGGGCGCTAATTAAAGAGAGAGTGGCGTATCAGGAGGGAGTGGGGTTGGGTGGAGTGGGGGGGGGGGACTTATTCAGAAATCAAATCCTGACCAAAGCCAAACATGGACTTATTAATAAAAGGCGATCACAAACGCCTAAAAACTGAACTTTGAATATTAGTGCACGTTCTGCCATATAGTGATGACGGAAGAATACTGACGAGTTTAATTCGCAGTCCGTAAGCACTGTTTCAGGTATCTCAAATTCATACGTAAGTCTTCGTCTAGGAGGAGGTGGCTTAATAGAGAGAGGGCCAGAGTGCTTAATTTGTAGAGCGTTTACGGTATGTCCTTTTTACCAAAATAAAAATTTCTCATTTTTAATAGACGGATGAGTGATGTTTCTAATTTGTGGTTAATCGTGGGCGCTGAGTGTAATGAGTTATAAGATGAATTAACACATAAAGATGTTTCGTTGCCTTGCACAGTCGCTATATTGGAATTTTTAAAGCAAATCGCTCGAGCCTGGGTTGCACTAAAGTTTACTAAAAGCACGCTGTTGAAAACTTTCCGACAGAACTCTTCCGACGATTTCATACAAACATTTGTACAAGACTACAAAGTACCGGAAACTGACTGTGCAGGGAAAAGAATTTTGGGGTCCTGGCGTCTAAACAAAATGGGAAACCATACTCGCGCGGTCTGCTTTTGCATTTCTGAGCGAGGCAACGAAACAAACAACGCGTAAGATTTATTCATTCTCCATTACACTCAGGGCCCGTGGGTTGGCCCTATTCAGACGGAGCTTTTTGGGGGGTTCCTGGGACTGGGGGGGGAGGGGCTGAAAGTGCCCGCGGCCTATAATTCCAAAACTATTTAAAGGTATAAAAACTAAATTTGCCATGGTAAGACCTTAAGAGAAAACTCATTTAATGATGTATTGTTTTGTCGGCTATGACATCACATGACGTCATGAATCCGCCATCTTGAAATTGTCTGGCGGCCATCTTGGATTTTTTTTATGACGTCAAAAAGTGTCCTAATTGACGTAAAATGATTGAAAATATGTTGGGAGGAATTGAAAAAAGCAAAATCCGTAAAATGCAAGCATATAAAATGAGGAAAATTGGAATAACCAAAGAAAATTCTGAAAATAGAAGGAAAAAAGGATGAGCTGTCATTTAAAAAATGGGTTGCCATGGAAACGGGGTAATTAGTGACCACAAGTTGGACACACTAAAATGTTCTTCGACAAATTTTTGGAAATGTCACAAAATCCTGGTCATGTACATGAAATGGTTCTTTCGCTAGAAAGGTTGAAAGTTGGCGCGGGCACTTTCAGCCCCCCCCCCCCAGTCTAAATAGGGTTAATTTGAAAATTTTTACTGAACGATCTAAGTCAGATCTTTAGTGTAGCGATGAAGAATGATGTTCAAGTTTTGCAGAACTTTACCAGGCCAAAGTCAGAGAATCTCCGACTTCCGTTGTGGATGCGACCAAAGCCTTTCGTTTGACCGGCGGTCACGTGCATTTTGGATATGTGAATACGAAGGGCTCTCGAAAAAGCATCGACGGGCGCATGCGAAATAACAGTACTCGGCAATTCACAGGAGCCCTTCGTTTCTGACGCTGGCCAGATAAAAACGTGGGCTCGACGTGAGTTCCAGATTAATAAGTTCACCTCTATTATCGATTTCCCTAGTTACTTCGGCAATGGATTATGCAGCTCAAAATGTTACAATGGATGAGACACTGAAAAACCTTGGTCAAGTCAAGGAAACTCTCACTCATACAAGTGGTAAGTCTTTTGAATTTTGAAGGATCGAAAAGACGTACGTTAGAACACAAACAATTCAACTGCTGGTTTTGTTAGAGTTCGCTTAGAGAGTTAGCATTTTCGCTTTCATCTTAGAAACAAGAACGTACTTATAGAGGGGATACGAGTACATCTTGCAATGAATTTGTGTGCATGTACGCGTGTTTATGCATGCTCTTTTGTATATCTTTGTACCTACGTAGCATCTTTGGATTGTATGCATTGTGTGCGTTTATGTGGTTTATTTGTGTATTTGTGTATGATGTGTACATATTTGCGTGCATGTATGTGGTGTGTGTGGCTCAGTATGCGTGTATACCAACTCTTGTGAATAGATCACCAATTGTTCGCTTTTTTTTCCACAGTTCGTTACCACGTGTCCAGTTTAAGTTTAGCGACGTTGTTCAACCCCGAGACGGTTGAAATACTTAACAAATGCGTAGAAAGTTGTCAAGCATACACCAAAAAGATCGAAGCAACATTACATGATGACTACTGACCTAAGGACTATTTTGGCAGTGGTGCTCCTATGGCTGTAGTAATTCTAATTACTGGAAATAAAACAAATAAACTGACGAATTTCCTTTGGGTGTTCCTTCTTGAGCACAATAAACGTTCTTTTATACTTTTTAAAAGGTGAAAATAGAGTCAAATGCTAGTGTGAGTTGTTATTGTCAAAATGAAATCAAACTGTTTTCCGTTTACTGGGTAGCTTTCCTTAGATTCAGTGTACTAAGCCAGTTATCCTTTTGTTTTCACAAATAAAGGTTTTGGAAAAAGTGTAATCAGCTTTCCTTTAATGTAGTGGATTCCATAGACCCAGTGGCGTTTATCAGTGTTGTCTCAGTTTAAAATAATTATCCTTCTATGCCCAATTTTCCTGTCATTTGCTTGCTCGAGAAAAAACAATAAAAGTTTGAAATCGTGTAGTCATGTTGTGCATCAGCGAGCTTTCGTCCACGATCTTAGAAGGGCTGTAATGCTTGTTTTGCTTGCTTGACATATAACAATCTGATCTCGATTGCATGGAGTGTATTCTGCTAGTTGTCACGTACATAGCTCGACCGAATTATACCGATTCCTTTCCCGCAAGTGTGCGAGTAACAGAAAAGACACCAGTATTAAAAGACTTGCAAAACTTTAGTCTTTGGGGGCTTCTGTCAATCAAATTTTATTTCAAATACAGCTGCAATTTGGAGCTGCAATGTTCTAACAAAAAATACAGCACTCGTTCATGTCAGTGGATCTGGAAATCGTGATCAAGCTTGGCACTGGTTTTCTGCGGTCGTGCTACAGTGAAAAAAACACATACCTTGTTCAACATTATCCATACAGTGTAGTATACAGCTCAACTAGGAAAGATGTTTGATCGAACTTTTCGAAAGTGGCCATCAAGTAGAATCTGGTAACTGGCTGTTTTTAGATATATGTGGCCTTAATTCTGATCACGACAATGCCTGTCGTCAAAAATAATTTTGTATCTTACGTTAAGAAATGACGTCATTATATAAGACATAGAGGATATTACACGCACGCGCGGAGATACGACTTTTATCTTCCGATAAGATAAAATTCGTATCTCTAATATGGCAAGCGGCCATGTAATGTTATGTTTATTACATTAATATAGATAGAATACCATGCAGGTGCGATGCAGTTAATTATTTACAAAATTGGTTATGCTGAAATCCTTAAATTGACCGAGTTCTTGCTTTGACTGACAGCAAGGAAGAGTAAAGAGAAAAAAATACAAAATAAAAACAGACAGCTAAGTGCTACAGAATTGCGTCATATACAAAGAGCATAATTTATGGCAAATGTGAGTGTATTTTAGTGGAAATGAATGTCCATATATGGCTATCGTCGCGTTCAATTGCATATGACATATATTTATAGCAGTACCACCATTTACTATCAATTACCATATTTGGCTGCATTTTGCCTTCATTTGGTATATCACTTATCGTGATAGCATTATTACCGTCGTTTACTATCAATTACCATACTTAGCTCTCAATTGCCTTTACTCAACACAACAGATATCCTGATAGATATACTACCATCATTCGCTATCAATTACCCGACTTAGCACCATTTGCCTTCACTCAGCACATCACACATCCTTACAGCATTTTACCATCATCACTATCACCATACTTAGCTGTTTTTGCTTGCACTTGGCATATCACATCTTTATAGCAATATTACTATCATTCACTATCAATTACCATATATGACTACCATTGCCTTCATTTGGCACATCACATTCCCTGATCGCATTATCATTTATTATCAATTATCATTCTTAGCCATCAAATGCACTTACTCAGCACATCCATATACTAAAAGCATATTACCATATTTCACTATCAATTACCAAACTTTGCAGTGATTTGCCTTCACTCGGTATCTCACATTTCCTGATAGCATTACGGCACTAACGCCACCTATGGAGGAGTTTTTTCAATGTTGAATAGCTGGAAGCTCAATTAACCACGAGATCACCAAAAGCCATTGCCAATCACCGGGCACAAATTACTATTCCTGCGGGAATTCCTGTTGTACTGACACAGTAGCAATGCACCCGTGAAAAATAGTTACGTTCTTTCGTACAGCTATAGCCTCTTCCAGGTGCTCGGGGAAACTTGGGGCGAATGAGGAAGGAAAAGGAGGAGGGGAGCGCCTGTGGACATTTGTAAAGGAAAAGCTCTACCGACCACGATAACGCAAACAGACATGGCGCGTGACATGCCTGTCAATTAAATTAGTCTGCACTGAGGTCAGTGCGCTTGCTTCAACAAACAACCTAAAGCTTGTTTTTATTTTACATGTAGTCAACCTTATCATTTACAACGAACACAACTCCCCTAAAAAATAAATACACTGTCCAGAAAACTCCAACCATCACCTTTTATAAACATAATTTCAAGCTACTGTTAAACAGTCTCGAAATAATATTCTACTGGCACTGTTCG
>JANSTQ010189970.1:0-10016 GCA_026167885.1 Bergia puertoricense
CCGATCTAGCATTGCGCGACGAGCCGAAAGAACGGCTGCGAGGGAGACTAGACACTGCCGTGCCGAGTTAAATTAAGTACAGATTTGAAGTATTTTTGGTAATGTATTTACAATTAACTTTTTTGCGAAATCTTTTTTTATTTGTAACTACATGTATTTCTTTCAGCCAGGCTGGTGCGCCTAGGTACTACGTTGGTACAGTATCGAGCAAGGGTTGCTAATCAATGATTAAAGCGCAGTTACAAATTTTGGGTTGGCTTGTGTGAATGGAAAATAGAAATTTAAGTAGGTATCTAATCCTATAAAAATAAGAAGATTTTAAGAACATTTGAGGCTGAAATCCTCAAAATAATTAAGAGCATCCAGTCTCAGCCCCCAAATTAGACGTTCTTACAAGAAAAGAGTGTATTCAGATTGCAAGGAGAAGATAAATGTTGATATCTATAAACAGGCTTGCGCTAAAAGGGTAAAAGAACATACTCAGATTGTCGTTCAGAAACATAACCGTCGGTCGTTGTCAGACAAAATAATTTTTTTCACAACTAAATAAACAATATAAAATTATTAACGAAAACGTTTTTCCCCTGGGGCAATGATTCTGTTTGATCGAGCGCATTACCAGGATCTATGGTGAAGTAAGCGATACACTTGATAAGATCACGGATTTTAATGAATGGCAAGTTGGGTTATTAGACAAGATATTTTATAAACTTAAAATTGCAACTGAAAAGTAATTATATATAAGAGCAATGGAGATGGATCATAGGTCTCGGGTTCCCATAAAGAAAGTGTGTGATTGATAGCACGTGACAACGAAATGAGGTGAAACTCTGCTATCACTTTTTAAAAACTGACAAGTTTGAACGTTTCTGATGGCGTGAATGATTATATCTGCTTTCGTTCAGCTTCAAGACTAGCTATTGCCTGGGGTGTTGAGTTTCCATTATTCAATCCTTCCTTCTCTTGCAAAGAACTGCAACAATTACAAAAGGCTATAATTTATGACATTCAGTGTTTAAAAGAAACTAAAAGCTTGAATTTTTTCACCTGTCGTGTCGGGGGTTGCTATAGCGACTCTGTAAACTCCAAAAGGCAGATTTAGGATGCGCCGAAAGGTTTCGCGTTTAAGTTAAAGTTTTTGAGGACACACACCGTCTTTACCACCCTTTTTTCACAATAGAATTCGCAATAGAACAAGCCCGTTCGTTGTATACAATAGCTCAATATGGCCTTTTTAGAAATATTTTGGGCTGTAACACAGTCTCTTCAATTCAACTACACGCCATATTGTTTCAGCTTTCTGTCTATAGTTCTGTGTATAGAACATGAAACATTATTGCGTGTAGCTGAAGAGGCTTTGTTACAGCAAAATTATTTTTGATAAAAACGCAATTGCATTATTATATACAACAAACAGCTTTTTAAAAAATTTTAAACAGATGCAAAACTTAATTATTCTAGTATGTTGAATGAACGAAATCGGACTATGTCTTCAGAAACCTTTAATTTATCCAACTCTTTCCTTTCCTTGCTTCGGTGAGGAGAATTTCCCAGAGATTTGCCCGTTTAAATGGTTTAAGTTTGCAAAAACATTTCAGGAAACAACCTGGCGTTGCTCCAAAACAAGGTTGACCAGTGACTGCTCACTCTTTTCAAGAAGTAGCTGATTTGCATCACATATTCATATTATCTTCCAATTAAATAAACTCAAATTGTTAGTTTGTCATTAACGTGAGGGGATGGATGCAGTGTTTTTGACAATAACATATCATATGTCGAGATATGTTAGTTTAATTTTTTTAAAATTTTTAAATTAATCCTTTTTCACTGCATGTATACATAAATAATAAGTAAAATAAGTAAAAAGTACGTAGTTGCAAAAACATATAATAGGGGAAAAAATGATGCAGTGGGGAAAGAATAGAAAGGAGCATTTAGAACCATACTGTGCTATTCCACCCGTTCGAAGCAACACTCATTCCTACGTTCATTTGTAAGGTGTTTGGGTATACGAAGAACTAAAACGTATCTCTGCTGTGATCTAGTTTCTAAATTCATTGACTAAACCAGTTTTTGACACTTTTAAAGATTAAGTATAATTTTTTTAAGTAAAAAATCCCTGGAAATCCAAAGAAAAATAACCATATGCTTTAAAAAAGTTTAAGAGTGCCACTATAAATTATGAGTAAAAAATTAAATTAAAATTTAGGTGAAAAATTAGTTATATTCTATAACAATTTGAACTGCAGCGAATATATAAAGATACACGAAATTTTATTACAGGAGACAATATTCCCACGTAGATTTCAACAATGCACTCAGAGAGCCACCAAGTTCACTGTATCTACCGGCTAACGTATTCTGACATGTTTGATACATAAAGGAAATTACAAAAATTGAGACCATATTCCCGGCTACAAAGCAGTCAATTTATATCCTTAGTCGTAGGTTTAGGTCAAAGAATTAGTAAACTGCTGTAAAGAGTAGCTTCTTAGAAAAGCTTCGTTTTCAGGGGGAACCGGCGGAAACACCAATTGTCGCAACTCTACCAGAAACAACTACAATTATTCAAATTAGCGAGTTTAAAGTCATTATCAGTTTTTAAAAATGATAAATGGTTTGTTGGTTTGATACTTAAGGCAGTGGTTCAGAAAAGTACAATTTAGTGATAGTTGCTATGACATTTTCAACAAATGTGTGAAAGAGACAAACGCAAATAGAATATTATTGCATTTTTAGTACTAATTTACATGCATTTGCACTTTATTTTTACCCTGGCAGAAACACTTATGAAAACAGCTGTCAAGTGCATTTCAGAAGTTGGTTATCCACTGTAAAATCTGCTAGACTTCTGCATCAGAGAAGTCCGTCTTAAGCCGAAAATACATCGTTGGTAATTTCGTGGCAAACCCGGCCATAGGTTTATACAGCGGTAGGATTTGAAGAATTGACTCGTTATACTATAAACTACCACCTGTATCAACACAGTGGAAGGAGTCAAACTCTTTCGAGTCTGAGTTTCCACAAGGTTTTAAATCTGTCTCCTCACCTAGAAGCTGGCGAAATATTTCAAGTACTTGTCATTAGTAATCCTACGGGTATGTTGGATAATTAATGAGTTATGGTAGAAGGAAAAAACGCTCCAATTTGCACAGATTAGTAAGGGGGCTAAAATTGTTTCCTCTGTCAAAGATATTTCCGGTCTCCTATTCTAAAACAGAAAATGGCACCAGTGTGTTTGCACAAGAGCGAACTATATAGTATTATTTGCGAAAGGAAGCTTTATCTTTTGTCGCTTTTTTAAACTCTGCGAAGGTTCCAGATCTCCACTGTCAAAAAGCAGTAGTATATATTAATCTCCCTTGGATCTGAAACATTGACAACAACCTGCCATACCAAGTGAGCAGCATAGTGAAAACTCTTAACTTATCTTGCATACGGTAAATAATCTTTCTTTAAAAAGCTCCCTTTCAGTAATTCAGTTTTTATTTATTTTACACCTTTGTATTGTCGACTTGCGTGTGAATCGACCCGTTAAGGCAAACTTGTTTTCTTTATTCGTTGTAACTTTGTCTCCACGAGATAACTTTGTTTTAACTTGAATATCTTTCTTTATTGTTCTTCAGTTCAAGGTGTAAACAAATCGTTACCGTCAAAGAAGAACCAAGTTTTAAGCAGGTTTCTACTTAGCAACGACATTAAGCTTGGTGAAAAATGACTTGCATGAAAAACTGACACATGTCATATCACGTTTTGCCGTAATAATTACTGCGAATTTTAAAACTTTCCATGCGGAAGTCGTTCATCTCAAAGAAGCAATAACTACTAATGAAAGGCAGCATCGAATGAACAAAGACGTTTACCGATTTTGTTAGTTCAACTTGTTTGGTAGCTTTTCATAATCGTTGACAGGACCATGGAGACACAATGTGAAATTTAGCAAGGCCAAATTAAAAGTTGCTATCATCTGCATGGCTTTTAAGTGAAACATCAGATCAAACATTTATGAAACTAATTGTTTAAAAGATTTGAATACGTGTTCAACGTAACTCCGGAAAATGTCTAACATAACGCACTACAATGGAAAGAAGATTTCTTCATCTCTTGCTCTTCGAAGCGCAGGAACTGTCGGAGTGGAATTTGCATTTGCTTTATTGATAAACGTAATTGCTTTACTGGGAAACTTGCTTGTTTGTACTGCAATATACAGAAACTGTCGTCTGCGTTCTACAACTGGTTTCTTCATACTCTCGCTCGCTATCTCCGATGTGCTCATGGCGACGTTGTGTATGCCTTTATCAGTTGGCGCGAGTCTTGTGGGAGGATGGGTTTACGGGGAAGGCGCCTGTCAATTTCAGGGTTATCTTATCAACACATTAGCTGCTGTTTCACTACATACAATGGCTTTAACTGCTATCCACAGGTACTTTCGCGTTGTGAGGCCAGAGCTATGTAGAAAACTGTTTACAAAGAAAAGGACTGTATTTATGATTGCCGCTGTGTGGTTGACAGTTTTGTCTGTGCCAGCACTGGAAATGGCACTTGGAGCAATTGAGTTCGTCTTTCATGATGAAAAAGTGATATGCTTTATTGACAGCAGCAAAAAATCCAAATGGCTAGCAAACGTAAGCTGTTTCATAGTTTTTAACATGGTTTTACCAATGGACATAGTGTTCATTTGTTATTTTAAAGTTTTTAAACGAGTTCGCAAGCACAAAGTCGATGTTTCTTCCTCACTACACTGCACTAACCTTGTAACATTGGACCAGGGCAAGACTAGCCTTGTAACAAATTTAAGTCAACAAAGAAAAACGTTGGGGCAGAATTTGAAAAGCGAAAGGACCAGCATTGGTTCGAGTGCGTGGACCAATCAAGAAAATGGAAAACAGATCATCGTTCAAGAATTTGCAACCACATTGGAAAATTCGCCCAAAAACAAGAAAGAAGATTCACAAGAAATTCGCATCGAAAAATTAGGGATAAACCAAGAGCAGCGGCGCTTAACTAGCGCAAAATACAGAGCGGAATCCGAAACGAATTCTCAGACGAGGAGCAGCATCTCCGATTGGCTGCCTCGGCCAATGGACCATTTTGAAATGTTCTCATCACTGGACCAGCACCGGTGCAGTGTTGTTTCCTACAGAAGTCAAAGCCTCGGTCCAACATTGCCATCACACTCAACTTCATACAACGATGTTGCTCCAGCATTGTTCCAACAAAGGAAAAGCATTGATGTTGTGACGCAGCGAAGAAACAGTATTGTTGTCTGGTTGAACCAGCAGAAGGACTTTCTATCAACCACTCTTAACAAGAACCGAACAAATGTGGCACCTAATATTCATTTGAAAGCTAACGTGGAAGATATCAAAATCACAACCGTCTTATTTGTAGTGGTATTGGGTTTTATGCTTTGTTGGTTTCCTATTCTAGTAATAACTATATATGTCGTTAGTACAAAAGATGAGCCCCTTCCACGAGGCGTCAACTTGCTGTACACATATCTTGGAGCAGCGTCCAGTGCCATTAACCCATGTATCTACGGGTTAATGAATCGATCATTTCGTTCTGAATACCTCAAGATAATTCGATGTAAACGATACCAAAGTGGGTGAACAACTCACCAGAATGTTACAGCTTGTCTATATAGAAGAATGTAAAGAGTTAATTATATTTATGCATGATGACATCAATGGGACTGATGCCTGAATTGGATTCTGTTCTCAGCGGCCAAGGATTTATTCAAGATGAACTTTATACCACTTCCGGTTTGCCTAAAATTCAGTCTCTAAACTTGAATTTTTAGCCACGTTTTGATAGCATTTAAATTGGAGATTAATATCTCCCTGTTCGGAAAAAAAAAAACTTTTGGGCGTCTTGAACGAATCCTTGACTACTGAAACCAGAACTCAGATCGGGCATAACGCCCATTGACGTCATCATGTATAACGTCTATTGTCCTATTGTAAATATAGAGATCACAAGATAATCAGTCATTTAGTTAATTCGTATCCCAAATCATAAATCATAATTGCTGCATATTATAATTGAAAGCAAAACGGACAGAGCTATCCTTAAAAAACAAGGGTGCAGAGGGGAAGGAGAGAGGCGAACAGCGTCTCAGTTGTACTTCTCTACACCCCTTCCCTTATGCCCTGGGTTCTTTGAGGATAGGGCAGAGTGAAATAAATAAAATGCGGTCCAGCACAGCTGGAGCCTGTATCATACCGCAAGGAAAACAGATAAAAAGCTGACAAGTCTGCAGGCAGACGAACAGGTTGCAGATGCTCGGTTAGTGCTGATCTCTCGATGTGAAAATCCTGAAGCATTGCAGAAGTATTTAGGAATTCTCAAGGATTAATTGGCATGTTTAGTTTGTTTCACAATTGTTGTTTTCACTGGTCACAGCTGAGCCGATAGTAACTCCTCATTAGCTGTTTCCGTACTCCTCTCTTCTCCATAACAACATCTGTTTCCATACCCCTCTCTTGTCCATAACAACATCTGTTTCCATACCCCTCTCTTCTCCATAACAACATGTACAAATAGAGATACACATTTAAGAGATAGTGCATACATATTAATAAGTTTCGTTGATTAATGTAAATTAAGTTGACATAATTTCCATTGCAGCAAAATTTCGAAGAATTTTGAAGAAGTTTTGGAAGAAATTCTAATTTTTAAGCCTTCTGAAGCCCCCTTGAAAACAGAAATTCAATTCAACCAACTTTCAGGCAGTTCAAGGAGTAGCTCGGGGCCTGTAGACACAGAGTTTTGAGTCGTTATATGCACATATATGTAGCTTTAAAATTTTTTAAACAGTTCTTTATCCAAGATGTACAATGAGAACAAATTCCAAGGAGACAGCTGGTAACGGGGAAGAGATGCATCAGGTCAGAGAACATGGGAGAAGGATTTGGCGGGGGAGGAGAATGAACAAGCTGGGAATAAGAAGGGGTGTGGTGTATAGAAATTAATCCTTTCAGCCCCCAAACAGCTTATGATCTGTTGTTAAATTCTCTTTAATTGCATCCATGCATTCTTTTTAAACAGTTTGGGAGAATTTCTCTTTTCATATTAGAAAGTTTGTTGTGATCAGTTTCTTTATTCTCACAAGCACAAAAGTTAGTTCTTATTGATATTGTAAGGAGAAGATACAAGTTGATAAACTGGATGAGCCTGAAAGGGTTAAAGGAGGGATCGACTTTAAAAGCTTGTGTTACGAATGTGCGGGAGATGGTAATAGTTCACTGATAAGAAACCGAGTGACTGAAGCAATCAACAACCACAACTCTCTTCATTTACCCTTGTTGTTAATTAATTACAAATAAAGAAAAGTAGTTACAAGTTGATGGGTACTGTCTTCCCGAAATAACCAGGTTAAAGGACCAGGAGGGCCAGACCGTTAAAAGAGGAATTTACGAGTTGGTCGGTATTACAGAAAATCACACGCTACTAAAAACACACACACACAGATATACATGAAGGCGTAGCTCACTTGGTGAGTGTTTAACATTTGGAGCAAAGAGATCCACAACGTCTACTTCGACTTTTTTCTGATCCATGTAGCTTTAGCTTTAAATACCCGTAAAACGGAGGACTGACGAAGGGAGGGGAAGAATGGAGTAAAGTGCGCGCCGAGGGACACACATTTATCAGTTAATTACTGTCATGTGTTACCCTCGTTAAGAAAATCGCTTTACCCTTACTTTTACTAATTGTTGAATGAGATCCTATCTAAGTTGAAGAAAGGAGTAACAAAGCAGTTCACAAACTATAAATTTTTAGAAACCTTTTGGAAAGATAGTTGAAAACTTGTTCGTTACAAAACTCGCACAGCGGCGGATTCAGAAATTTTGGAAGGGGGCGTCTGTCTCCAAAAGAATATTTTTCGGTGTTTTTCTCATAAAATGTTTACGGGAGGGGGGATACAGGCACCCTCTACCTGGCCCCTACAATATCTGCACCTACCACAGTCATGAGAATTCTTGACCAAATCAGTACAGAGCTATTTCAACTTGTCAAAAACCTTGGATCTGCTAAGCGTGATCCACAAACGGTCCAAAGCCACGTACGGTACAGGACTACAGTGCGCGATGTGTTATTCAATTATCGCAACGCATTTCATTCTATAAACACTTAGCATTTCAACTGATAAACTTCGCACACTAGATATTTAACTGGCTTGCAAATTTCCTCTGTAATCGGTTCCAGAGGGTTAAAATCAGTCAGCAGTGTTTCTCCGAGTAGTAATCAATCCCCTTGGGCGTGGCTGAAGGAACTATACTGGGACCCTGGTTATTTGTGAGTGCTGATCAACGATTTTGTGCTGAACGGCTATGACATTTGGAAATTGTTGGAGGTACGACTGCATTTGTTGTAGTAGCTGAAGAAAAACCCAGCGACGCCCAAGGTACCTCAGACGAAGTTACTGAATAATCCCTCAACGACATAGGTCAAATAAACACTGACAAAAAAGGGAATGCGTATCCTCTTCTCAAACTCGGAGAGCAACTTTGATCCAATCATATTCAGTGCAAAATGGAAATTCCAAGACTTGGACAACACCACCATGAATTGTGTAATAGCCTTTTTGTGAAGCTCGCGAATGACGTGAACAATCTAGTTCAAATTTTATAACATACATGTAGCACCAATAAACAAAATACAATTTGAAGAGTCGACGGGTATTAGATATGCCAAAAGTTAAAATAAACAGATTTTTTAAAGAGAACTTTTATGTTGCATGTTTAAACGCCATTAACTCTCAATTTTTACATGTCCAGTATTTTTAGCCCTTTTTTTAACACGTAAACTTTTTAGTTGTTAAAATAAATTTGTAATAGCCTATTTCCGAATTACGCTTCAATTCAAGTGAACAATAACTTGACGTCGAGGGTAGGTGCTAAGAAATACAGCAAATGTATGGAAACTTGACACCTCGCCTCGACATCATGTTATTGTTTGCAGAAACTGAAGCGTAATTCGGAATTGGCCTATTCAGCCTTAGGACTGCGATATAATTATTAACAGATCGTAATGTATCGCAAGCTGTAGCGTAAGACAGTTTTACTAGTTATAACTAATAATTTGAGGGACAAAGACCAAACTCTAGATTGATGTCCAACACTAAATGGAATGTATACTATGTATTTATGCGTTTGCAATTTTACAAAAAAGTCAAAGCCGTTTTTGCCCTCGGCGATTTCCGACACGCTTGCTTTCTGCGTGACAGGTATATATGTCACGGAGTAACGTAAGAAGTCACATCAATTTGGTTGTCTCCAAGTTAATGAAAGGTAGCGTCGTTGATCGGTAGAGAACCGATATTTATTTCAGCTCTTTCATTTAATCCATATTCGTCAAACGTCTGATAAACTGACACAAGCATACTTGTTCCATTCCATGTTCCGTCCTACTCCCAGTGCCACAGACAGAAACATCAGTGATCAGTGTGAAATTAATTTCAAGGAAACAACAACTGCTTCATAACTTTGACTTGCAGTTACTGTTTTTTTCAAATAGCTACTGCTTTTAAACAGTTAAAATCAACTTTGCCATGGCCTTGAATAAACAAACTCACGAAATTTGTACTTCAAAGTAACATTTAAGTTATACAAAAAAGGGTATTGCACGACTATTAAAAAAAAATTCCTTCGATGAGTTTGGCACCAGTCTTTTGAAGAAAGTACGCGTCAGCTAGCAGCGGGGAGAAAGTTTGGGTCGAGGTAGTTATAACCATTGCTTGTTCCACTGAGTCCCACATAGTCACCATCCACGAAAAATGAAGGAGTCCTGTTGACTGCCTCCAACTTGTGCGTTTTTTTGTGTGTCTTTGTTTCCCGGACCTCCCTGTCAAAGAAGGAAATTCAAAACTAAATTTATACAGCTATTTTAAAATGCTTGACTTGTGCAAAGGGCGATACCAAGTACAAAAAATAGGTACCCAAAGGGTACATGTGTGGGATACACTGTTTTGTACATCAGTGTTTTGTACCCAAAGGGTACATGTGTGGGAT
>JANSTQ010189970.1:10116-30869 GCA_026167885.1 Bergia puertoricense
TTTTGTACATCAGTGTTTTGTACCCAAAGGGTACATGTGTGGGATACACTGTTTTGTACATCAGTGTTTTGTACCCAGAATTCAATGCACACTGAGCTCGTTAATATTAACCTACTTACATACCAGAAGACTATAGTGTGAGATACCACAGATATCCCATACCAAAAAAGGAATTGTTAGAGCGCCGTATTACAAAGGTCTATTTGTAATAAACAAGCACAATGACAACGAAAAACATACAAAGAAACAAAAGCTGAAGTCGTTTGTCCGAAAGTGGATTATCGCTAATGTAGAGTTAAAATTTTACCCACGATTGGGTTTGTTTCCTTACTGATTAATCTGGACTATCATTTCGGGTGCATGTAACTTGGCTTTTTTTTGTTTGACATTTGCTGCGGACGAAAGGCAGCGGGCAATGGAACTGTAATAAAGTTCTTTTAAGTCGGGTTTTCATGTCTTGTAACGTAACAGCGCTGTAACAAATAATTTAGAGCGAAAGTTGTAAGTTGAATATATTCTCTCTTCTGACCTCTGAACACAATCGGAGCAAAAGTCCACACTACACTGGTCCGGACAGTCGGAGCAGTGCCACCTGGTACCTCGTATGGGATCCACACCACAACCGTCACACTGTGGGTGAAATCAATTATGATTCGCTTTAAATGAACTACCTAAAGTACAGTAAATGTCTCACAGGGTTCATACAGATAGTTAAGTCTACTTTTCATGGATTTTGCAAGGACTTTTCAAGGACCAAGTCACTTTCCATTTGACCAGTCCGACCCGTCTCACCAGTCAGTTCTAAAATGGAACGCACGAATTATTGGAGACCGGCCCTGCTAATGGATCAGAGCCGCTCACTTCTCCTACTCCGGTCGGCCAAAGCGCGGGGATTTGGTGGGTTTTGGCGGGAAAAAATACGCGCGCGCCTTGGGACGATGTCGGAAAGGAGCGCACTCGAGAGTTCCCGCAACTTGTCTGTGATTGGCCAGCTATGTTGGCCTTGATCTGTGATTGGCCAGCTATGTTGGCCTTTGCAAGAACCAGTTCTTTTAGAGTGACCGGACCGAACAAATGGAAAGCGACCCAAGGCTAGTATTTCAACGCTGACCATGCACACACAATAACATAAATCTGAATCACTGAGCGTCTCTGTGACTTCACATCAATTACAATGACAATGGTTACAGACACATGGTCACCATGAAGTAATGTTTGGGACTGGAATATCTATGATATATAACCTATTGGCGTGCACAAAGTGCAAAGTCCTTGAATTAGTCTGTCTGGTCGCTGGTCAACATTACTGCTTTACTGCTCCGTCCAATCTCCTCAAAGGACGCATACATATGTAAACCTTTTAAATCGCAAAGAAAGAATTACTAAAACTAATAATGCTGAAAAGAATGCTTTGCAATGAAAAGATGCAATCAAAAAAGTGTCTATTAATCGAAAGAACGTGGCACAGACAGTACTTTCTTTAAGAACTGAGCACGATATGTTGACTACTTTTGCAGGAACGTATCTTTGAAAACGTCAAAAACTTACAAAGAATGTATGACAAGAAGCAACTTTTGCTTGGAGATTTTCAAACACTCATTTTTCCGAAATTATTTGGCACATTTAGCTTGCATTTTCAGTGACAATTCATCTGTTCTACGCTCTATCGTATTATGGGCTCTTTTTATTTGAAACTTCAAGTTTAACAGTCGAGTTTCGTATTGGCAGTTCCCGCCAACTGCAATGACTACAGACTCTATTCTGCAGTGTCAGCCTCGACTCGATGTTAAATATTCGTAAATGAGCCACTCCGCTTCTGTGGTTTGTTGAAGGTAACCCTTTTCGAGGCTAACACTGAAAAATTGAGTCAACAGTCATTGTAATCAGGGGCAGCTGGGAATACGAAACTGGACTGTTCTCCGAGAAGAGTGGCAAAACTCATGCCGAACTATTGATACTAAATGTATAGCGACGAGTAGTGAGATTATGCAATGCATCATTTGGCACATCGGGACTTAAAAGACTAACTAAACTTTCATGCGGATCAACAAACCATGTATCCTTGGTGGACAGCCAGTTTTCCTCCATACTGTACAAGACAAAACCACAAAATATATGAGTTTACTGCAGTCCAGTAAGGGCTTGTGCACCTTTTCAATAGCTGAAATCAAGGAACCTCAAAGGTATTTTTCTCACAAAGACACTGGTCTGAATTGAGGTTGTCTAAACGAACAAATTAGGATAAAACATTCACATGTAAAAGATTCATTTTGTTATTCAGCTAGAATAGCTGTTTATTAAATATGTTGAAAACTGGAACAGTCGTTAGAGCAACAAAATACGATTATATATTGCTATTGTATTAGTCAACTCTGCAGTGGCTGTTCAAGGAATTCTACATTCACGAGTTCTAACTCAGGGACTTTCAAGGACCAAAGTCTACATTCAAGAGCTCTCAAGGTATTTCAAGGACCAAAGTCTAAACTCAACGGGACTCTTTCATGGCCGAGTCAATTGATTTTTTCTTTTTTAGAAATTAAATTTTTATGTTTTTTTATCCAAATAATTTCGAAAGAAAAAAACTCAATTCACCAGTAAGACAGTAATTAGTCACTTCTACCAAGGTTTTATGCATTTTAAAGCAATTTATTAGATTGTGTTCCAGCCTGGAACACAAGATTTAACCACTATAATCCGGTTTAATCGCCGCCTAAAAGAGACCATCCGTAGCATTTACATCTTGAAAAACTAAAATTGGTATCTGAACAGTTTCTGTTAAGAGACATTTTAGCTTGAAATAGCTTTTTGTCATTAAATTCCTGAGCATGCGCAATGCCGTGAAAGTGCCCTTTCAAGAGTTCTCAAGGAATTTCAAGGGCCGTACGAACCCCAAGTCCAGATAGCACCGAGCTATACTCTGTTTACATGTATTCACAGATCGCCTTGTTTTTACAAGCGACACAAGGCAAGCGCAGAAACAGTGGAAGCGCAAGCTCCTTGCGTCCGTGAAAACCTACCATGAAACATGCATAAGAATAACTCTCTTTTGCCTCCGCCATCTTGTGTGCTTATCCAGGAACGAGTGCTTTGGTTGGTTTATCAAAAGCAGCCCTCAAAACATACCTTACTCTTGCTACATGACCCATTTCATGAGAAAATTTATGAAGCAAGAGCAAGAAAACGGTAGCGTTTTGATATTTGCGCTTGCTTTAATTGTTGTTCTTATGTTAAGACCGTTCACACGGTGAAATAAAAGCTCTTGCTCCTGCGTAATGTTTCTGCACCTTTCCTTGCATCGCTTGTGAAACCAGGCTGATATCATAACAAACGTGACACAAGGAAAACCAAGAAAAACTCGCCTCTTCTCTTTGCATTTTCTGTCTTTTAATCCTCTTCAGTTGAACAAGCTCTTTGTAGTCTTCCGAATCTTTCAGGTCCGCAGGAATTGATTCGTCATCCTTAAAAACAGCAAAGAAAGCACCACGTCTTAAACTCTGCTTTTAAATGAGTTAATTTTAATGCTGTTCTCACACTTTTAATAGCTTTAATTAGCAAGACTAAAAACCATAATTTCAGGGGCATGCTTCAATAAACTCAGGGATTCTGGACTCGGCAACTAATCTTTAAGTAACTAAGACTATACCTCCTGATAATTTACGCTGGTAAACTTATTACCGCATGGTTTGTACATATAATTTAAATCTAAATTCTCTGACTTTACAATGGCTTTATTTTAGAAAATCCATAATCTAAATATCTGAAAATGTCTTGAAAGCTGATGGATCACGAAGCTGTTTGACTTAAAATTCTAATTTCATTGCCGATCACATTCTCTCTGACTTTCCATCACAAACTTTGAAATTTTCGAAATTATCAAAGCCTGGATTTTGAAACTTTGAAGTTTCACAAATTTCCAGTTGTTCCACTACCCACTGATTCAAACATAACTCACGACAAATTGACTCATGTATGTAACTCGTAAAACAAATGATGTTACCGAAGGGCATGCAGTTGTCATGTCGTCAGACCAAGCCATACTGACTGTATCTTCGTCTTGTTCGTCATCCATATACACGCGAGGTTGGTAATTGGGAAAGAACGTCGAGTTACGAAAGCTGAGGGTCTGGTAATGAGATGATCTTCGACACTGCAGTAACGGAGGCAAAACCCCAGTGAGACAGCTGACTTCTTTTATGCTCTTGTAGTGAAAGGATGGCTAGATCTATTAGAGGGACTTCGTAAAAGGTTTTCTTGGCAAATGTTTTGTTTATATGGAGAGACACTCTTTTTGGTATGAATAAAAATATTAGAAACTTCAATCAGTAGTTAAGGGAAGAGAATAGAAAGGTGTTTGTCGGAGGTTGTAAAGTAGGAGTAAAGGAGTGGCAAAAGTCTGTTTTCTTGAGAAAATACTTAAATATAGTAGAGCAAGATAGGGGAGGGAGGGAGAGTAGAGGTAAGTAGTAATTGATCCGGGGTATGGGGTGGAGTTGAGTGGCAACTGTAGAGGGTGGGGCAGACGTAAGATTTCCTGTCAGCTGCTTCGTTGATAAGACTCTTAATTGAATAAATGATCTTTAGTTTTCATGAGCCTAAAAATAAATCTAGAGACAAATGCATTCCCCAGACAGAATATATTGATAAAGAGTAGAAACATTGGTAGCTTCTAACATTTTCAAAAGTTCTTTTAAGATGGTCTTTGAACCAGTTGATAAAAGTCCATAACAAAGGCATTCATTATTTTGTTATCTCTTGAAGGGTAGAAATTTACACCTGCCATTTGAACCAGTTGACAAAAGCATGTAACTTGATCAGTCATTTTGTATCTCTTGAAGAGTACAACTACATGTACTGTGATGTTACCCTTTCCCTAATTTTTTTTACATCGTTGTGCACCATCTTCTCTTTGTCTTAATGGGTGTTACTCATGCTGTCTAAATTTAGACCAATGGGTTAGACTGACGTCAGAAAATCTTCTTTAGCAACCTTCCGCCAGTCTATTTTCTAAACTTGAACAATCATGGATAAGGTTGATATTAATTTTATAAGGCTGGGATGAGGGATAGTTAAGAAATGCTCTTAAACTTTGTAATTGTAAAAGACTTTGTAAAGAAATGCTCCTAAACTTTGTTAAACTTTGTAACCCAAAAACCTTCGTAGAGCGATTCAAGTAGTTTACCGTGAATTTGGTATGGGCTTTTGTCACCAGCGAAAGGTGGAGATCTTCTGACATGGGTCTAACCCATTGGTCTAAATGTAGACAGTATGAGTAACACCCATTTAGACAAGGAGAAGACGGTGCATTTAGGCAGTTGATGGAAGCTAATAAGATGATCATTCATCTTGCACTGCGTGAAGAGTAGAGGAGTGTTGTGAAACTTATCAGTTTAAACTACTGGACTAATAGAAGGAGGTCCATCACGTGACCATTCGTTTTGAATCTTACCCTGACCCCCAGCTTGGGAATATTTGGCATTCTGCCAGGGACTGGTAACGAGGCTTTGGCCAACTTGATGAAATATTTTTGTACTCGGCTTGCTACCTGTGGAGCAAGATTCGAACTGAATTAAGTTTGTTTAATTATCGAAAGCCAGGATATACTCCCCTTCATTACTGTGTTGTAGAGATTCATACATCTCAACAGTTTATCATATCCAAATATTTCTAGCAGCTAAGAAGCACACGGAAAATCTTATATGTTCAAATATTTTGACTTAATAGTTAACCTCTGAACAAGAATGAACATTTAGAATTTCTAAGTTCGCTTTCATTGCCATTTTTAATTGCTATCAATTAACTATTTTGCAGTTGACATGGTATAAACTACAGCCTTTCACTAATCTTTTCTTGAACAAGGTGGCTCGTAAGGCCAGTGCTTATCATTGATTTATGTAGTGTAAAGCAAATGCAAGTCTGTAAATCCTCATGGTTAGACCCTAGCAGAAGCTGATATTCATTTGTATAGCTAAGTCGACTGGAACAAATCGAACAGAGTGCTTTGCTCAAGGCTACAACACAGTAGTCAAGCTGGAGTTGGAACTCACTAGCATTAGGTTACGAGTCAGACATGCTAACCACTCAGTTATCTTCATCCTACCCTCACCCTCATCATCATAGTCATTCTCATTCTTAACCCCATACTCATCCTCAACCTCATCTCAACCTTATCAGCATCCTCAACCTTACCCTCAGACTTATCCTTATCTTCTGCAAATCGCATTCTTGAATCTCACCCTCTTTCTTATCCTTACCGTCTTCCTCAAGTTCCATTTCATCTTTCTTTTCCTCATCTTTCTGCTCAATAACTTTTCTTCGTTCCCACCTCATTGCCACCCCTTTCCTTAACATCTTCCTCCTCTTCCTCTCTTCATTATCCTGATCTTATCCACATCCTCGACACCATAATCATTCCAGGTTACTAAATATGTCATCCTTGTCCTCATTTTCTTGGCCATTACCCTCCATCTTCCCCATCCTCACTCTCACCCTCTTTCACTCATTTCTCTTCCTTGTCCTCCATCTTATAACCGTTTCCCTCATTGTGATTGTCATTTTCTTCATCCTCACTCTCACCCTCTTTCACTCATTTCTCTTCCTTTTCCTCCATCTTATAACCCTTTCCCTCATTGTGATTGTCATCTTCCCCATCCTCACTCTCACCCTCTTTCACTCATTTCTCTTTCTTGTCCTCTGTCTCATAACCCTTTCCATCATTGTGATTGTCATCTTCCCCATTCTCACTCTCACCCCCTTTCACTCTTTTCTCTTTCTTGTCCTCCGTCTTAATTATTACCCTTCCCTTCATTGTGATTGTCATCTTCTTCATCCCTAACTACCTGTTCATAAGCCTGTTTGTATTCATCAACTTCAACCTTATTGTAACAAAAATTGGTTTACTTTGCATCCATTTATTTCTCTTTTTATTCAAAACTCAATAAGTCTGTTTTCTTTGTTTTTGCTTCCTCATTTATCAATCAATCAAATTTGATTAACTGATAAGTCTGGTTATCTGACTCATTTAACCCCTCAAGGTTATTCTGGGAAACCAGCAACCTACTGTTTATATTTCAATTATCTGTCTTCAATAATTTGCTTTTATAATGCAACTTTCAGGTGTAACATTAAGTAATTTTTGTCATTGCCTCATCCTCAGGCCTCATGTTTTACTCTTTTCCCACTTTTTAATCTCCCTTTCACTCTAATGTTGTTATGAGATGTACATACTTCCGGTTACCATGGTAACAGCCTGTCGAATAAGGGACATGCGAGTTCTCGCAAAATAGTGTGATTCTGTGTAGTTGTTCATAAACGATACATGGCATCAGAAGTGAAAAAATAGAAAAACTCCTGACAAGACCTCCTTGGAAATCACACCAAAAAATAGATAGACACCAGGTCTAAGCAGGCCTGAAAGCAGTCAGGAATTAACCTGCAGGAAAAGGAAGAAATAATTCCCCGAAAACATGCCAAGAACAGGAGCATTATGGCTATGTACTTGTTTGGTTGTCCTGTTGCCCAAGGCCTTTGCGATCTTCTCCCAACGTTTAGACTCTACCGACTCCTGGGGATAAATCTGCAGCAGTCTTTCAAGCTTTGCCTAGAAAGAAAGAATCCCCCAAAAATGGTGATAATTCACATCATTTAGTAAAGCCTATTTATGAAAGAGACAAAAAGAAGACTGAAAGAAGGAGAAACAGTTGTCCAGACAAAAGACAAAAAACACACAGGTAGACTGATAATGTAGTTTGTCTCCCAGACAGGTAGGGAGGCTAACAGACAGAAATGTGGATTATAAAGTCTCAATAAAAATAAGGCATTGACAGAGAACGGGAAGCAGGCCCAGATATGGTTTGATTGTTTGATGGATTTGCTTGACATGCAGGTGTAGACAGCCAGAAACACACATACATACATCTAGTGACAGATAAAGAAACAAATAGCCAAATGAATGATTACAGACTGCTTTGTACATGATGACAGTTTGGGAAAACATGAAGACAAAAAACTTCACGGATTGATTATTTAAACAAGGTCTTTATCTTGGCCGGTGTCTAACTGTTGTTTAGAACACCTTTAAACAAAAGATTAACGAAGGTTAAGATTTAGAGCTTGTTTGAATAATCCAAGTACACGTTGGCAGTTAAAATGAAATCAAATAGGGGTTAGGGTTAGGACTAGACCTAAGTGCCAAAAAACAACTGAGTAAGAGGTGTCATTGCTATTCACCTGTTCCTCGGATGTCCAAGGCTGGTTGTATGTCACAGGTTTGGAGAGGTCATACAGCTGTCCTTTGATATACTTTGAATCGCCTTGAAGGCCTCTTGAACTTCCAGTCAGATAACTGAAATCAAAGAAAAATGAAACAATTATTACAAGTTCCTGGAACATTTCCTAATTAGCTCTACTTGTTGAGGGAAAGCATTTTAAGGAACACTGAAGACTCAGTATGTTAAATGACTTCCCAGGCATGGTTAGCCAAGCCAGTTAACCTCAGACCTTACTGAGGGTTGAATATTTCAAATATCTTCTTTGAACACCCCAGAAATCTGTTGATAGGCCCAGTAGGTTAAATCTCAGCATATGTCGAGTGTTGAATATTTTGAAGATCTTCTTTTCCTAACCTCACTGTCTGTGGACAGGCGCTAGGGGCATCAAACCATTTGTCTACTCTCAAAATGTTTTACTAGGCACATAAATGAACCAACATATGGTACTTTTCAAAGAGAGTAAGGTGGTGATTCTAGTACTGTGGTCTGTAAGCAGGATCCCCTTTGATGCCAGGCATTTGAGCCAGATGGGCTACTGAGCTAGACAACAACTGTTTATCTTTACTTTACTTTTTCAGCATACTGGGTAGAAGCTTATTCTTTTTCAGGTCTTCTGGTGAAACTCTACACATCCTAAAAGATATCTATATTTCCTTTTCTGAGCCAAGTGACTCATTAACACCAGTACTTATGTTTGGTTTATATTAATAGTGATATTACAAAGTAAATAATAGTCTGTGACTGTAGCTTGATGGAGCATTAAATGTGTGTTGGGTTCACTGCATTCCCTGATTAGTAATACATTCATTATTATGCAGTTGAAAATGTATGAATGCCTATAAAATAAGCCACACAGGGTGCACAATGTAACCTATGTCGCTCTACAAGAGTTCAACACCAAGTAAAAAATGATAATAGTATCCAAAATCATACCTCTGCTATCCAAAAAGATTACTATGTATCTATAATAAAAAGGAAGAAAAAATACGATCCTAAACCTGAAGCTAGTTTAAAATTAATGTTCTGAGAATCAAACTAACATAAGCCCAAAATTCGTTTGTATTATTACTATTATTATTATTATTATCATTTATTGTTATTAATATAATTATTATAGCAAGTCAAGAGCAGTGTCTTGCTGAAGGACACAACACAGTACCCTGGCCAGGATTCCAGCTCATTCATGACCCTTGGGTTACGAGTCACACACACTGGCTAACCACTCCTGACCAACACTATGCTGACAACACATACTGAGAGAATGACTGACAAACAAGGAAGAATTCACAGAGTTTACATCCTGGTTACCTTTCCCGATCAAGACTCTTTCCATGTTTGTTAACAACAAAGTCGCCCCCAAACACACTGTATGCATTGCCGCTGATGCCACCCAAACTTGGTCTTGGATCAGTTGCTGTACTTGACTCGACTGAATCTTGCTGTGTTGTGGTTGGTAGACAGCCTGCCAGTGACAAAAATATGTTAGGTACAAGGTTCTAGAACTGACTGCAATAAAATATCTACTTTTTGATAATTATAATACTTTATTAAAAACACAGTTTATTTTACATGCATGGCAGCCAATTAGCTGAGTTGCATATCAAATAAGAGTTTACAAGTAGTATTGTACATGTTGAACAAATTGGTGTATTTTAAAAATACAGTATATGGAAGAGATGTGAAAGCTACTGCAATAAAATTTATTTTGAGGAACTACTTGAATGTGCAGCATACAACTACAGATGAGATCCCCGACCTGGTCGAGGGTTGAACTTTGGGTGACCTTCATTCGCCACACCGTCCGTGGACAGGGACGTTGAGCCGTTGGTCTAGTCTCCTAAAAATGCTATTTCAGGGGACTTAAAAGAACCCACACACTTCTCAAAAAAAGTAGGGTAGTCCTGGTGTTGTGGTGAGGGCCATGTGGGAGAGTATGTTCTATGGATGCAGATGTGTTACCCTCAATAAATAAAGTGTATGGGTGGAAACCTGGCAGATGACCCAAACAGATGAAGACAAATTAGACACTTTCTTGCATAGATGTTTAAGACATAATTATACTAAAAGATCTAATGGCCAATATGAGTCACAAACAGCAAAGTTAGATAGATAACCAACAAAGAAACAACCACAGAGCACATTATATGAAAAAGGAGATGGACGAGGCTGGGTGCTGTCCTCAGGATGAACAATGACACCAATCCTCGCACTGCCCTTACACAGGTACCTACATGACTGTACATGTAGAGGCAGAAGGTGAAGAGGCCGTCTTCATGAAAGCTGGCACAGGATGATAGGGAGAGAGATGAAGGACGGACATTTAAGAACATGGACTGAGGTAGCAACTATTGTTGCTGCAGACAGAACAGCTTGGAAAAGAAGAGCAAGCAGCCCAAGTTTCCACTGAGGAGAAATGGAAAATGATGATGAACCCTGACGACACTTTATTCTCCTGTTGCTGCAGTGTCTTCCAGGTTTAATGCTACTGTTTATGATTACAGGTTATTTTCAAAATTTCTACAACCTCTCAATAGGAGATAAACATCACAACCAAACAGACCACCATAATAAATGAGAAAACATTTGAAAACATTTTTGAGGAAATTATACACTTACTACCTCATATGGAATTTGCTGAAATGTCTACAAACAGCTTTCTATTCTGACTATTTCTTCTTCAGCTTATAGTTGAAGAGCTCAACTGGTGCAAGAATGGCCAAGGATTACTTTTCAAAATACTAGGAAATTTGTTTTTCTTACAGCTACACTGCCTCTTAGTCTAATCTAACATAACAAATAAATGTTTTTGGTCACTTTTTTCTTTTAAGTCTAAGATGGGATTGGGAAGTGATGTTATCAAAAGTAAAGTTATTTGGTAATGTCTGGGAGGGAACTCAACTTGAAATACAAGAATGCTTTGGTCCTACATTGTAAGTCCATTATATATGGATACCATATTGTTGGATTCTGGAAATTTTGATTGAAAAATGCATGAGAATAGAATGGCTATATGTATGAGAGTGTGAGAGAAACCTTCAGTTGTTATTTAATGGATGTGTCTGTCACTCAAAATCTGTGAGTTGGAATATCTTACTAGGCAATGTATGGAGTCAAATAATGAGAAATTAGTTGTCATAAGACGTTAGTTCATCTCTTGACACTTTTAAGATTGAAAGGTTTAGGAACTCACTTTTCTCCAACTGATGTGATGTCTTTCTAGTTTGGTGTTGATATGGAAAGGCTTGTCTTTCCAGTGAGCCAATAGAGGTCACGTACTCTTCCCAAGGAATGTGTGGTAATTTGACAATTGCTTGTCTCGTTGGAAGACCAAGTGGCTCCTACAAAAAATGTCTGTTAAAAGGGTGTTACATGTATGACTCTATTTTATAATAGCACTTTTCACGGTTCCTGAAAAGTAACCAAGCCTTTGTCTGGCTCCGAGGCGAACATTGACCTTACATGGTTAGAGATCGAGATGTGAAACTGGTTAGCATAATAATGTCACTGATTTGTATGTCAAAGGCATGGAGGGTTTGTATTAATGCCAAGTCAACCTTCGCCTCGATGGCCGACAAAGGCTTGGTTACTTTTCAGGAACCCTTAAAAGGGCTATTTGAGAAGTGTTTAGAACATGAAGAATCAACATTACTAAAACACAACAAACATAATCATATAATATTTTAAGAGCTAGCATGCATGTTCACTTTAATCCTTGCAGGTCCAGTGACCTGCAGCCAAATAGACTTCAAGGCAACATAGAGCAATTTAATAATTTTGCAACCATTTTGTATCACTGATTGTTAGTTTGTGTATTATACTTGCCCCCCACTATAACTCAGCATTTGCTGTAATAGAGGTGAATAAACTATTATTATTATTATTATGCAAGACATAGCAGGCACATACCCTCATATACAGTCACTCTGTAGTTTATACACGTACACATTCTATCAGTTGTACTATTTAAAAACTACATACCGTATTTATTCGATTAAATGCTGCCCTTGAATTAATGCCTCACTTGACAGCAAAAATATTAATGAACTCTGCCCTCGAATAGATGCAGTATTCACGATGAACCAGACACGAATCATTTTGAATGTACCAGTTCTGATGTTGAGGAAACATATCCCACATTACAGCTTTTGGGCTTGGATCACGAAGAGGACAATGACATTGAAACTGAGTGAAGTTTATTCTATGATATGTATCACAATCGTATTAAAATTATGCAAAGTGAGAACTATACAGGAAATGACATTTCACACAAACATTGAAACATGTTTCTGTTCTTAAAAATTCAAACATTCAGTTGCTATTTTCTTTAAGAAATGAATTGGGTTTTAAATAAATGCCACCGTCGAATAAATGCAGCACTCAAACCACGAAAAATTTAATAAATGCCATGGCGTTTAATCAAATATATATGGTAAATATGTATCAGAGAGGACATGACAGTGAGAGTAAATATGAGATCTCTCAATCCCAACCCTTCCATTCACTACTCACCCAAATCTCTCCCCATCTGCCCCATTTAATAATTAACATAAATATAGCTGAAATTGAAACAGAATAAAAAAAAAGTTCAGCAACAACTTCATTTTGTGACAACTATTTATATTCTTACTTTAGGGGATCTAATGAAAATCTTTATTCTATTTCATGATAATTTCTTCGCATTGCAGATAAACAGAATTGAAGAAATAATCAAATGTTTACAGTAGGGTCAGAAGGAAGGGGAGAGGGAGGGGGTGGAGGGTTAAGGAATAAGGAAGATACATGTATGTACCTAAAAGTCTTACATTGTTCTGCAGTTTCTCAACAAATCCAATAGGGTCTTCCAAAGCAACTCTCTGTTTACCAGCCAAAAGATCTAAATCCTGCACATATAATAAATTATTAAATTATTAATTATATCAAAGTTATTTTCTGTTACCAACTATAAATAAACAGTACAAAAAGCTAATTTATTTAACAAATTAAAGCTTTAAAGTGACCAAGTGAATGTAAATCAAGGTGAAACTACAGTCTGTCAGGTATAGGTCTTCAAAGTCTACCAAATTTTAAAAACATCTATTTATATGTTAATAAACCTAATTGATGGCCCCACTGTTAGTTTTATTTTAATTAAAATAAATGCAGAGATATTTTTTGAGTACTTTAACTCCATCTAAAAAAATTGGCTTCTTTCTTGGGTAACATACAGTATATAACTAATGAAGTATCTATGGTAAATCCAGAAGAAAAACAAAAAAAGAGCTCACTTTTAACATGTCACCCATGATCCTATTGATCAAGTCTAACAACTCTTTATAGTATCAAAATGAATATAAAACAAGTTAGTTGGTTGTGAGAATCAAGCAATTGATCATAAATCCATTACAAACTTTCTAAGATTAGGTGCAAAATTCTCCCAAATTGTTTAAAGAAAATGTATGGAGACAGGATGTAAGAATTTAGCAAATAAATATAATTATTACCGGTATTTGGCACTTTCTTCTGACACTATCAAGTGAACATAAAACAAGCTGACTCAATGCAAAAAAGGAATTGATAATCAGTTACAAAATCTTTACAATGTATGTTGAAGACTGTACATAATTCTCCCAACCTAAATATATTTATTGGAAATAATTATATGAAGGTGATGACAATTTAGCAATAAATAATTTTGAACTTTTGGAACAAAAGAGCTGCTCTTACCTTAATTGATTGTATTCTCTGTGACTCGAGTGCAACCAATGTCTGGAGAAGTACATGGTAACTGAAACAGATGTTGACAATTTTAGTTAGTACTTTTAGGGAATTACTCAAGCCAAAAGCTAGAATATTTAAAATTGGACATTTTGGAGGTACATGTACCCGTATGTACAATGGCCAAGAAGGGCCACTTCAGACTTCAAACTTAGCCAAGTGCGTCATTTTGCTCAACACACAGTTGAGCGCTGATCTCTTTGAATTTGGTCAACCATGGCTAATCAATTAATTAACAGATCGCTCAACCCTGTGAGCCAGAAGAGATAAATTTTTCATATGAATATCTTTCCTCTTGTTTTTTGTGGGGACATGAGAGGTCTCTATGAGATCAGCAGACAAGGAAATAAAGTTTGTGTTGTTGTTTTCATGAAAGATCTAAAAGTGGACTTCTTCTGCATTAGAAGTCTGAACAAAGAAAAAAAAATTATAAAACTAATAATGAAAAATGAATCATACAAAAAGGCAAAGATGGCGGACCACTGAGGAAACACATAAGAACTTCCACAACTGTTGTAAATGTTTTAGTGTTAAGGCTTTAACAGAAATTGGAACAGAAATGAAATGTGTGTTTACAGTTTTCATTCATGCTCAAATGTCGTTGGTCAAAGCCATTCTTATTAGTTTTGTTCAACAACAGTAGTTGAGTGTTGCACAGTTTTGCTTCCTAGCACACCTATATTGATTTGATATATCTTTTGTTGAATAGTACTGGGGACTGATCCATTACAGTGTAAAGTTACTTGATATAAATCACACTTGCTGCGATCAGTTTTCTTTACAGAAACTCGCTCAAGTATTATCTGTTGTTTGTTGTAAATAGTCACCTAGCTTGGTGGACTATGATCAAACAAAACGAACAAGAATGGCTTTGATTAACGACACTGAAGCATGAATGTCAATCTACACACACCTTTCATTTTTGTTGCAATCTCTGTTAAAGTTCTAATACTGAAACAGTTTTGGAAGTTCTTTACGTTTCCTCAATGGTCTGCGCTGACATCTTTGCCTATTTTTGTAAACTTGTAACCAAACAGTTCTGTAATAACTTTGTGTCACAAAATTAATTAAAAGATTCTTCCATTTTCATTGCTTTTTCAAACTTTGTTTTGCAGCTAAATCCCATTTTTAATCTTTCAAGAAAACAACAACACGAACTTTACCTCCTTGTCTACTGATAACACAGAGATCTCTCATAAATTTCCCCATGAAAAACAATTTCTAAATTTTTTTTGGAGTATTAAATGAAGAAATACAAATTCTCTGATGAGTTTCCCCAACAATTCACCAAGGGAGTACACCTATCTCATTGGGAAAATTTTGGTCAATTATAACCTATTTATATTTTTGTCTTTTGATATATTTTGTACAACAGAAAATAAGGATTAAGTGTGCTAAAAATAAATAATGCTTTTAATATCACTATTATTGCAACAGCCAAAGTTTATCAGAACTCTTGCTATTAGCAAACTCATTTCTGGTATATTATTCCTATATGTAGGTACAGTAAATGTTGCTATTTTCATAACATGTGTTCTTTTGACTTTCTGCAGCCATATTATTATATCAGTTTTCCACTAGATAATATGACCATTAAGTTTTCTCAGCAAAAAACATGGCAATTACCATTATGTCAGGTATCTAGTTAATACTGCATTTTTAACTAGTAATGACTTACTGTTCATTTTCCTTCAATGCTAGGTTGTCTGACTCAAAGTAAAACCTGTTGTATCCATCTCCTTCACTTTCCATGTGTTCATCTATTGGTAAAGAAACATCGAGACCTTTCTCTGACTCCTCAGTACCCTGCTCTACTGTACCTGTGAATGAAATATCTGTGGCCAAATCACTAACATCTCTTGCACCTTGACAGGGTTTTCTTTCATTATTTCCCTGTTTACTGCACTCTTTTTCACCAAGTTGTTTTGAGTTTAATCTGTCGATCAATTTGTTACCTTCTCTTGCACTGAGTGGTTCCAATTTCTGTCTACCGCCATTTTCACCAAGTGTTTCAAATATCTGATTATTTGCACAACTGTCTTCACTTATTTCGCTTTTATCAGAGAACTTTTTACAGCAACTGCTTGTTTCTGCTGGTGAAACTTTGATCTCTTTGCAATTTAATATTTGAGAGTTGCTCAATATTCCATCATCCCCTGTAATATCTACTTCAATCTCCTGTTCCATACTCTCACAGGCTTCATCTGCTTTTTCTAGTTGGCCTATTTTTTTGGAACCTTGTTCAACTTTTAATTTACACTCTATTTTGGTGTTTGCAGTGTCTTGATTGGTCTGGTATTTCTTGCATTCTGTTTTACAACATCCATCCAGTTTGTGGCCGCACTGTATACTGCCCGAACTTTTTTCACATGAACACGAACAATTCTCGTTTAACCTGGTAGTTTTGACATCAAGGATATCACAGGTCTTTTTGCTTTCAGTCTGGGACTTCCCCTCGTGTGAAATTAACGTATTGGTTGCTGTGAGTTCCTTAAGGTTTTCTCGGTGTAAATTATTGTAACATTTACTGCAAGTTCTGGTAGAAAAGGGAGAGTCGGTTGGGCCGAATCCTGTAGAGAACCGTGATTGCTCTTCATCACAGATATAGGTACATGTGCTTTCACAGTTCTCCACTTCAGAACAGCTATTATCAAAAACATCTAAATTTTCTCTCGAGCTTTCTGTAGTGACTTGGTCTTGTGAAACTAATACAGTGTTTCCATCGGAGGTATAAACACATTCTTTATGCGAAATACCTGTTTCAGTAGCTTTGCAATTGCAGTCTTCCGGCACGTGATGTTTTGGAGATCTTGTAAATTGCACTTTTCCTTGATCATTTTCACAAAGTTCCGTCGGGACTCCCCGTATTTTTTTATCTTTTTCCCTTCTGGTCATACTTCGGTACTTAAATTTAGCCAAACTGTTCAATGTTATAAATATTTGAAAGATGTTTTAAACAACTGGTTTCCGTATTTGCATCACAACACCTCAGTGCGGACGCCATATTGAATACTGCGGGAATTCTGGGAGACTGGCACGAGTAAACTTTGGCGCTAAATTTATGCAAGATGTCTCAAAACCACTTTTTTGGCAGCTGAAAGTCAGTTTGATGTGTAAATTCGCGTTACTGGAAGTCAGAGCAGCTATTTATCAAACACTAGAATAATCTATAGGAAGAGAAATTTATTGTTTCCGGCGTAATTTGCAAAACTGGATTGTCCAAGGGAAAGCACTGAAGAAGCAATCAACGTCCCGCAAGGATTATGCTCTGATTCGAGTTTCGCAATGAAAAGTATTTTTGTGTGAGTGTCACTTTTAAGTGTGTTTTTGTAAATTAGTAGACGTTGAATCGACAAACTGTAACTTAGAGGAAAGGTATTTTGGTTTAACTGTAAATCGCCAAGGAATCGTTGCCAAGCGAGGACTGAAGCGTTACGCGAATTACGCTAAAGGATGGCCGTTCAAGCTTCGTGTATGGAGTTGGCCTTGGAAGGCGAGAGACTTTGTAAAGCGGGCGATTGTCGTGCCGGGGTTGGATTTTTTGAAGCTGCGGTTCAGGTCGGAACAGAAGACCTAAAAACACTTAGCGCCGTGTACAGTCAGCTGGGAAATGCTTACTTTTACCTACAAGAATACGAGAAAGCTCTGGAATTTCATCGCCATGATCTCACTTTGGCCAGGACTTTGGGAGATCGCGTGGGAGAGGCAAAAGCAAGCGGTAATCTCGGAAACACTCTCAAAGTTCTGGGTAAATTTGACGAAGCGATCGTGTGTTGTACAAGACATTTGGATATATCTCGAGAGCTAAGTGACAAGGTATGTAAAGGAAGTTGTGGAATTTCTTCAATCGTTTGTATGTAATGTGATGCATAAACGTTCCGACCTTCTCGAATAGGTGTACGTATTATGGGGTTTCGAGCCAAGATTATACTGGAGTTTCTCAATAATTCAAATTCTTCGTCGCGGGTACCATTGTCTAAAGATTTTTGAATTTTGCCTTTGACTTGTTGGTTTTAGCAGTTGTTTTTTTATCGCTCGAGTTTATTATCTTCATGCTTCACGCACAATCGCCAATCGGAGATCAATCAGGTTTCTCGGCAGGTTGTAAATTCTTATTTTTACGCCAGGTCCAGAAGGAATTTATGATCAAATGTTTAACATTCATGATATCACGTATGGTTTATGTTCGATTCATTGCCAGCTTCAAGTAAACGTTTAGGGAAATAGACGTTCCTTTGCATTATTTTAAACCATCAGAAAGGAGTCGTATAGGTGTATCAGCTTAATGGAAATCGTAGACAAATATATTTTACTGCGACTACAGGATGATGCTTTTTAAAATTGCGATCTCCTTTCACTAATTGCGTACTTGAGTTATTTTTCCTTGATGATTTAAGGACTTCAAGATTTTCATATCTTACAATATGCGATTTCGCACAGCTAGTAAAAGCTTTCAGTTTCAGTGCCGTTGTCAAAATCATGTTAAGACTAATAAGAGTTTCAGGTCAAAAGGCAAAATACTTATGCAGTACACTGTAATAAGAAATGTAAATTTGGTCTGTACAAACACGATCACAGAGACGAAATAATTGCTCAATTCCTTCCGTCATAAATCTAGGATTTGAGTGACTTTCTTTGTCATGCATAGAGGTTGACGCGGGGCAACACGACGGGTGAATGAAAAACTCAGTGGTCGATTTTCATAATTTATAATTGTAAATTTGACTGAAATGAATACTGAAATAGACATGACTTTTGACGGTTACATGGGATCAAAACAACTTGCTCGCACAAGGACACGTGTTTTACAAACATTCTTGTTGCGTGAAGCTCGGGTTTCTTAACACTGTGTTTGTTGGTGGATGTACCACAGAGTATTTCGAAAATATGCTCTATCACAAATAATTCAAAAAATTCTACCAATATGTGCATGTCAAGTTGAATAAAAGAAGATCGAGTTTTCCTTTGATATATATACCGGTAGTAATAACAACTGGTTACCAAAGCATGCAGATGGCATTTCTCAGTCATGAGTCCATAAATAGAGAATGTAAATTTTTAAATTTGCAAAAAAAAATCTCAAAAGAAATATGTTTATGTAGCGAAGTATTCAACTTTTAATACTAGCATCTCATTAAATAAGTACAATAGGTGCATCTTCTTTGACTTTGGACAGACGTGACAGTAACTTCATCTTTAATTTTTGTTGTGAATAAATTTTGTGCCTAAAGACAAGTACCCTTTCAACACTTTCTGAGTTCTTGTAAAAGCTTGTTATAATAAAGTGAACTGCTTTTTTAAATTTTTATTTGACGAACTGTCACCATAATAAAAAGATGTCACTTTAACTTAACAGACTAATTCAATTAAAATGGGAAGACAGTATATGCCAATTTGGTCATTGTTTCCCAAACACAGAAAATGGAAAATATTTTTGTTGCCCTTAATTTTTTTCTCTTGGCAGTTTTTAATATTCTACTTGTTTTTAGTACCAGTGATATGTGATATTTATGCTTCCTGTATTATGCTTGCATGTAGTTTGGCAAGGTGAGATTTTAGTGGTTTTGAAGCTTTTGCACAGATGGACAAGTAAATTATAAGATGAAATTGTTAATACTTAGAGTGTCTTATAAGATATAAGCTAAGATTAACAATTATTCCAGTGTTTTACATGTACAAGCCAGATAAATGTATATTGGTAATTAACTTAATATTTTCAGTGTATTACAAGATAAGATTTTTAATTCTTACAGTGCAAGAAGATAAGTATATAAACTTAATTTAATTCATCACAGGGTCTGGGAGTTCAATCACGAAATGTCAGTTGGGTGTGAAAAATACCTTTTAAGGAATTGGATTATCGATGATTTATCACACTTCCAATATTTAGTTTGATATTTGCACAATGCCTCCAGCTAAAAAATTCCTTTTTAAGGGGGGAGCTTCCCTATTATTGAATTTCTACACAGTTACATCATATTCTGGTGATTTCTTTGTTTCAATTCAAAGAATAAAAATTTTGAATGATATAAGTCCTAGTATGATAGTTGGTAAAGATTCACAAATATTTTGAAAATTTCTGGAGACAATTGGCAGGAAAATGATGTTTTAAAAGCTGTTGATTTCGAAAGAAATTTTTATTTTTTGGATTTTAAGTAAGGCCAGACCAATCTAATTTCCTGTTTTATGAACCCACCAAACTCAGATTTTCAAAAATTGAAAAAAAAATCCAAAATCCGTCCAAAATTGAAAATAGAGAAAGGTCAGAGCATTTCCCTGTTTGTCATTCGTTTTATATCACTTTTGTTTTATACTTGCGCATATTCTGCTTTATATATGTTCGAAAATGTTGACAAGGGGTGCTGGAGATATCCAGCTTTGGGTGCACGTAAGGAGGAGAATCATCAATGGAAGTGTCTTATTGGTCGAATACATGCTCAGGAATTGTAATGTAAGGCATACTCTTAGACTTTAATTTTTATTTTTTTCCCCGTCCGATCTTAAGTTTTTGGCCTAAATGTCCATAAAACAGGAAATTAAATGGTCTGGCCTAACTTTAAAATTATTTTTGGCATTATTTAATGGATAAACAATAGCTCACATGTTATCTGTGGCGTAGAGTTGTTTTCTTAGGAAAAGTCTAAAGTTGTTACATTCTAACACCTTTTTTAGTTTTTTAAGTTCTCTCATGTTTCCTCATTATCATAACAAACTAAAAGAAGAAGCCCCCTC
>JANSTQ010189971.1:0-18764 GCA_026167885.1 Bergia puertoricense
AAATTAGTTGTCGCTAATTCTTTCTCAGACAAAATCGCTAAATTTAGTAGTCGCTAAAAATAGTAACCTTAAGGTATTTTGTTTGAATGTGTTGTAGAGTGTTGATTTTTTAAAATACAATTTTTAAACCCGTTCTTTTTTTTGTTTTTTTCGATCTCTGATCTTATATTTTTGGCCAAAATGTTCGCAAAACAGGAAATTAAATTGGTCTGGCCCAAGGAGAAAAGCCAAAATATGGAATTTACAGGTACATTTCAGCTTTTTTGCTAAATATTTTATAATCAAATGGATGAGATACAGATAAGATAATATACTACATGTCCGCTTATCAACCACACCCACTACCTGACAACTTACGTTTTCTCCCTCTCATGGTCGGCATGTTGCTCATAGCCAGTCACATGACTAGCATTTCTAAGGGATTCCTCAAGGGGCGTCAACATGTCCTCAAGATCCCGCTGCTGTGACATTATGAAATCAAGTTCTTGATCCAATCTGACATAAAGAAAGTAGGGTTGGTGTGCAGTCACATACAACAGGGCTGGATCAAATAATATAGGTGCTATGTATTTTAACAGAAAGTAAATATTTTGTGGGGGAGAGGGAGGGGTGGACACTGGAAGAACTTGATGAAAGAACTTTATTTAAACATGTCAAGATGAGGCACAGTAATTGAGCATGAACAAACCCAGATTAAAAAATAAAACAACCGGGGTTATTATTTTATGTGCATAAGGGGTTTTGAGAGGGCTTACATGTATAATCAGGGAAGTTTATAAACAGGGGGTGCCAGTGAGACTTGTAAGTTTTATGCCCTATGTAAATTAAAAAAATGATAGGCAAACAAAGAACAAAACAAATTTACTGTAGTCAAATCTTTTCCAGATAAAATGAATAGCCTGTTAATGACTCAGTGCACAAACAAGCTTTGCTCACCTTTTCTGTTCTGCCTTGACAGCCTCAACATTTGAATTCAAGTCAGTAATCTGAAAGAGAAGAGTTTAAACAAATGAATCTAGTGGCAAGCATGTAGTCACAGATGGATGAAGAGGTTTTGGAAAAGGAGGACTAGAACACGAAACTCTGGAAAGAGGGCGATGGAAATGGCTGTCTGTGCTCAAAAAGATAGATTATTTTGGTTCCTAACAGCATTAATGTAATTTCTGTAACATATCTCAATTTGCTGCAATGTAAAAGTTTGAATAGAAATACTGTAAAATATTAATATTTTTAGAAAAATGTTTTTCTCATAAAATGTTTAAAAATAATTGGTGATGAAAGGCCCCTTAGCCCCCTCCCCCCCAAAAAAACCAACCCTGGTAGTTGTCCAGTGGTATTAGAGCAGAGTTCATTTATATGTATCAAAATATATCTGATAGAATGTCCATCACCTTTTCACCATTTTCCATTAACAGCCTGTCCCAGCTGTTGACCTGGCTTGCTTGCTCCAGAAATGTCTTCTCATATTCCTCCAATTCTAGTGCCCACTGGAATCATTTACAATAATTATCAATCAGAACTATGTAATCATACTAACAGATACTGTACATGTAACATAAGGAAAAAATTACTGACAGTATGTAGTTTATTAGAATAGATACCAGTATTTTGTTATGACACATTACCAGGTCTCCAAATAGCAAGCCAAAACTACAAGTTCATAACCTGCCATTACAAATTCTGAACTACAAAAAACTTAAATGACTCAAGTTAATCTGCTTATATTAATATTCATGCATCTCTTCAATTATTATACCATTATGTGCCACTGTGTCAATAAATTCCAAACAGCTGAAACCCCTCAAAATTGTATCTTTTTTTAATTCACACTAACTTACAGCTTTTATGAATCACATTATGTCACAAATATACCAACTGCTCATGCATGAACACCATTTTGTTTTCTGAAAGTCAGATTGTGGCTCTGTTGTCACAGATGTCAGTTGGCCTTGAAATTTCATAAGCAATGAATAAATTATATCATAAAACACTGTTTATCTTTTCATCAGATTTCCTGAAATATCATACAGCTAAAACAGCTGTGAATTAAGCAAGTATACCAACAAAATAAAATTATTTACATGTAAGCAAACATTCAACTACATGTATTTCCCTGCCATTTTACTTTTCATTTAGAGACCAGTCATTATTTATGGAGTACTGGGTTGGATAAAAAACATACGGGGTATGAATTTTTTTTTCAGGTAATGCTACGGGGGTATAAAATTTTTCATCTACTATAAAGTGGTGGGGTATGAAATTTGTGATTTGAAATCATAGGCTACAGAGTTTCTGATTTTAACTGATTTTGCACCGCTTTCTGCTAATCATTGTATATTATTACATGTATATCATATTTCGTTATGACTGCTTTATTTGCTTATAAATACTGTGGATTAACAGCAGATTAACGGTATGCTGGTTTTTTTTTCGTAGCATCGATATAAAAAGAAACTGATTCTTTCAATGTGCACTCCGTCATAAAGCATCTCACTGGAAGTCTTTTAAGTTAAAACTGCTATGTGATAAACAAAATGATTGTACCTGTCATGCCTCATGCCAGAGTCATGTGATTTTCAAAGAATATTAAACAAAGAACTTGTTTAGTTATGTTAGTTGGAATTGCACTCTGACATCAGTCATGCTTTTGTATACATGCACTGATGCAGTTGTTAATCTACCGCGTTGCTCTCTGCATCTCTGTTTTCTGCGGCATGCCCGGCAGTTCATCTGCCATGTTGCTCTCTGCGTTACTGCTTTCCATGGTTTGTGAGGATCGGTCCTCACAAAAGCTCCTTAACTTTTTCACTTTACTCTGCATATTAGACAGTGCCTCATCTATGGTAGAATGCAAGGAAACAGGGAAAAAATAACTCTTTCTGAGGAAGAGCAAAGCATTGTAGTGTGACTTGGGTTTAAGATTTGGCAGGACAGAGAGATCTGCTTCTTCGTCTTTAATGCATTCCTTAACTTTTACTTGAATCTTTGATATTGTTGACAGTACCAATGACATCACATTTTGCGCGGTTAAGTTTCTCATTGTTTCCACAGAAAGCTAGGTCAGTTTATTAATTATACCTTTAAATAAAAGCATAATTCAGTAAGATATTTTGACCTGATTTAAAGTATATTTATTAAAATGATTCAATCAATTAAATTTGGGCAAAGTTCATACAGTAAAAGATCATATAATGATGAAATGCATCAAGAGTAATTTTTGTTACTTATATTTAAAAAATAATTACAGGAATTATATATGGGGTCAGAAACAACAGACTGGAAATTATGATGGGGTCTGAAATTTTTTTAAGATGATGAAGATGGGGTTTAAAAAAAAATAAGGAAAAAGTCAGATTTTTCCAACCCAGTACTCCCTATAAATAATGACTGCTCCCTTAGCAGTTCCATATTTTTTCCAATCAGTTTTGGGCACCTGTTTAACCCAAGTTATTTTCACACCAGTCCAAGCCCCAAAAAATAACAGCAGTACACACACATCAGAGTCTTTCTTGGCCACCTGATTTTATCAGTCTGGGGGATTGCAACTTTTAATACTTTGGAAACATACTTTGAGGTGCTGCCTTTTCATAGCAAATTGCCACATTGATAAGCATGTACAAGGAAACCTGGTATGAGACAAGTTTGTCATGTGAAATCAGGAAAGCAAGACTTCAGAGAGGATAATGTACGCAAGATGGCAAACTTTTATGGTTTTGTGCTTTTCATAATCAATAAAACAAGAAAGGAAATTGAACTATAGAAAAATACAAATGCCAATGTTAAGATTTTTCGAAGAAGAAAAAATCTGTAAAAAAGAAACTAAAGGTTGGAATTATCCAATTTTTAATTTGTATCCTATCTGCAACATTTCAGTGATAAACTTACAAACATAAGTTTGCCCCATTCATTCTTTCATTCACTCATTCTTTCAATTAATTTTTCATTCATTCATTCATTTATTCATTCATTCAATTAATATATCAACCAGCCAGATGGTACACATCATCTGCCAGTACCTTGTTGATGTGTTCCTCAACCTGTTTGTAAGTCATTTGAGGTGCAGCAGCAGCTGCTGTTGACACTGGAGCTGTGGAACTAAACAAGCAGCAAAACATTACTAAGTGACATACAAAAAATTATTTTCATTTTTTACCGGTATGTAAGTATAGTATTAATTATGTACGTTAGAATCTTAGAATACATTTTAAAATTTTAAAACATATTTAGGCATTAATAATTATACATATACTTTAGGATTTTAGGACATTAATTATACATATTGGTAGAGTAGGTGTCCCCAATTAGTGTGCCAAATGTTGTGGCATGCTAGAAGCCCTGACACACTTATAAAGTTATTGTCATGATTGACTCAATATTATGCTGTTGTTATGCCTTTTGGTGGAGTGATAAGTAGATGTGGGGCATTGATGGTTTTTATAGAAATTTTGTTCAAAATTAATGCCTGACATGGGGACAGCTAAATTTGGTCAATTGTTTGTAGCTAGGGTTACGATTTGACCCACCTTTAACAACATGAGTTTTGACTCATTAGGGCTAGGATTAGGGTTAGGTTACACTGTTCATGTACATATTTAAAAGTATCTACTGTTTATAGAGTTAGGGTTAGGGCTAGGGCTATTAAAAGTATCTACTGTCCATAGGGTTTCTACAGCTTATAATTCAATTAATTCACAACCTGTTTAAGATTTTTTTAGGCCACAGATTTAAGACCTATTTTTGACCGAAGACTGACAACACAAAAAACAGAAAAAAGGAATACATTGGTTAAAATTAAGCTTCGAAATGCGATCACAGAAAAAAAAATTAATTTCAGAAGAAATTCAATTCTTTCTAAGACCTTAAGCTGAAATATTTGTGAGTTGAAGAACTTTTCAAGGCCTTCAATTTACAAGGAGCAAAAGAAGACTTTTTAAAACTTCTTAAGAATCTATGGGAGCCCTGGTCCAATAAATTAATGTGTTTGGTAACACTGTTCCTATATCTGAGTGTCACTATTAAAATTATTGATACTGACCTGTTGACTCCTAGGACTCTTAACAAGTTGAAAAGTCACTATGAAATCTCAAACAAACCTCACCTGGTTGTGCTTGTAGTGGTTATTCTTCCAAGCAGGCCAGCTGTAGCTGTAAAAATAAAAGAATAAAACTATACATGTAAATCTTGTTTTAAAAAGTTAGCTTAAAAGGATACATGTAGGTGTTATGGCATTCTTAAAATGGGACAGTAAATCAATCTGTTTTAGAGAGGTTGGTAAGCTGACTTCACAGTTTTGAGGCAGCAGACTGAAATAATCTGCCCCTAAAAGTTACACAAGTGTTAATATTTTATAGGCTTGAGTTTTACACTGTAAAGCATCATTGGAATGGAGATTATACATGTACTTAGACTGGGGGCTGATGGAAAGTAGAGACAAACACTGGTTGCCTATTTTGAAAATATACTCAACAGGGCTCCACATTAGTAATGGTTGATGGCCCAAATGCACTTTTAGCCCCCTTCAGGACAGTACAGGCCAGTAAATGATCAAAAGTGGTGGCCTGAGGGAGCCTGCAACTCAGTGATGAGGATTATTGGCCAGGACCAACGGCTTAATGTCCCTGTCCACGGATGGTGTGGCAAAAGAAGGTCCTGAAATAATTCAAGCCTTGGCAAGGCTGGGGTTTGAACCCAGGACATTGGATTGGCAGTCAGAGATCTTACTGACTGAGCCAAACATGCACACACCCAACCTCGCACACACGTTGGGCCAGTGACCTAAAATTCTTAATGTAAGGCCTGCTTAAGCATTGATCCAGAAATTTTGAGAAGGGGGGTGGGAGTCACCAAACAAGGGCCAAAGATGCATGTTTAAGAGAGCTGGCAGTAGATGCCCTCAACAAATAGTATTATTGTTAAATTATTTTGACAGAAGGTATTTCAAATTGCAGTTCTTACAATCTGAGTGCAGTTTTGGTCATTTTACAAAAATTTTAAAAAATGTTTGGTTTAATGTGGGAACTTGAAGCACCAGATTGGTCTTAGTGTAGATAGGTTCACATTCTATGTAGGGGTATAGTGCAGTTTGAAGAGGAAAGATTGGTCTTAGTGTAGAAGGGTTGATATTCTATGTAGGGGTATAGTGCAGTTTGAAGAGGAAAGATTTGAGCAGGCCATCTGTGATGTAAATCCCTTACAAAAGTAGCCCAAATGAATTTTTTATGGAGCTTAAAAAAATTAATGTGTGTTGTGGCAGACCATATACATGTGCTACTGCAACCATCCTCACTGTCCATTATCATGATTGCAACTGAAATAACTAACAGTCTTTGGTGAATGCAACACGACATTCATCATCATCACATATTTTATATACTGGTACTAATTCTACTCTTCAACTTGTGATATTTTTCACTTTATTACCTTTGAATATTTACAAATAATTTTTAAGCATAGTTGAAAAGCTACCCTAGCTGAGCAAGTGGATTGATTGACTGAAGGACTTTTGAACCCAGACAGAGATGTACTCGAGTTAACCCTTTCAGCCCCAGCCAGTTTATCAACATCTATTTTCTCCTTACAATATCAATACAAAACAATTTGTTTCCTGGTGAGAATAAAGGAATTGATCACACACAGCAAGCTATCTACCGGTAGTATGAAAAGTGAAATTCTACCAAACCGTTTAAAAGGAACATATGGAGACAGTTTGGGAGAATTTAACAACACGTCAAATGTCATGTTTGGGGCTGAAAGGGTTAAAAGCTGCATAAACAATAGCTGTACACAGGTACTGTATTTTGCCGTGTATAAGTGGACCCCCCTTTTGTAGCCAGAAAATAGGAACTTTTTGAATTTTCGTGTACTGGTATAAGTCTAGATATCCCCATATTTTACAAGATCAATCAACAGAAATACTGAATTTATGCCCAATTTACAGTTAAAAAAAACTTCAGCAATAAATAAACATGACACAGAAAAACAACAAATAAAGTCACAATGGTCACTTTTTTTGCAATATTTGGTGGCTCCTAAAGGAGCTGTTTAAATAAAGCTTCTTAATTGTACTCTAGAAGCCTTCAAATTCTTCATCCTCACTCTCCCAAATAGTTCACCAAGTTCTTCTGTTGTCAACATATCATATTATCTTCAAATTCTTCATCCTCACTCTCCCAAGGTAAATTTTTTAGTGTTAAAGAGTTGACTTATACACAGCAAAATATTGTTCACACAAAAACAAAGTCAAACTTTCTAAACTAACACACAATATTAATTTTACTGGGACATCAAGTTGAAAAATAAAACATTCAAATCACAGAACTGCACTTACAGGTAGTTGTTGCTGAAGTCAACACTGTTGTTGCCAGAGTTGGTCCTAGTTTTATACCAGCAGAAGGAGCAGCTGCAGTCAACGTACTTGGTGCTAAGTGCCCCCCTAGTGTCAACCCTCCTGATGGTGCTGCAGTCGACGTACTTGGTGCTAAGTGCCCCCCTAGTGTCATCCCTCCTGATGGTGCTGCAGTCGACGTACTTGGTGCTAAGTGCCCCCTTAGTGTCAACCCTCCTGATGGTACTGCAGTTGACGTACTTGGTGCTAAGTGCCCCCCTAGTGTCATCCCTCCTGATGGTGCTGCAGTTGACGTACTTGGTGCTAAGTGCCCCCCTAGTGTCATCCCTCCTGATGGTGCTGCAGTCGACGTACTTGGTGCCAAGTGCCCCCCTAGTGTCAACCCTCCTGATGGTGCTGCAGTCAATGTACTTGGTGCTAAGTGCCCCCCTAGTGTCATCCTTCCTGATGGTACTGCAGTTGTTGTCACTGATGGACCTGACAAAGTTGGTTGGTGGAAGAGTCTGAATTCAAGGCCTGAATATGTATCTTTGAAAAGTTTAATGCAAAAACTGCCAAAGTGATGTTTTTGAAACCCAGTTCTACCTTTTCATGCAATGCTGCAGTGGCCCCAGACCATATATTATGTAGCCAACATATTGTTCTTGAGTTTTCAATCAAACATTACCAAAAATGAAAACTTTCCCAATATTTTGAAAAGTCACCCAAAATCATCATTTTTATATAGTCACAAAATCATTTTTGCAGGTGTTGTGTCAGCTGGCGCAATGAAAAGAAATTTTTTAAAAAGTGGCTTCTGACACCAAAGTAAGGATGTAAAGTCACTTCATATGTACATACATGTAAAAACTATGTTAAGATATTCCTTAGCAAGCATACTGAAGATCTTTAGTTTGCAGTTTTGAAAATTGGGCCAAAACGTCTTACTTTATATTAAATAACAAATTTGATTTCCTGTTTCACCCCAGGCTTCTCCCCAGAAAAAGTCACCAGCAGACGGAAATTAACATAAATTTGCATAACAACATAAAAATTTTTGAAAAACAAAGATTCTCTTGAGTCTCCATGCTGTGAACTTGCACCTGAAAGTTTTTATTTACAAAGTTTTTTAACATAGAAAAGTTCTGAGTATTAATGAGAACAGTTAGTAAATTGAATTTTCTTCAGTTTCTCAAAAGCCATCATTCCAAAAACCAGGATCAGTTCAATGGATTAAAGATCTCATTTCTTATTTAGCTCACCAGCACATCGAGAAATACTTCATTTCTTGCATTACACGTTTCACTCATATACTCGCTTGCAGCTCAACAGCATAACCATTATAATTTTATTGTTTGTTGTGAGCAGAATTTCCTGTTTGGCAAGAAAATACAGCATTGGTGGTACTGCTGCGATTTAATAATGCTTCTCTCAGTAGCAAAATACTTGGGTCAATCGCTTGCTCAACACCTCCATGTGTTTCCGTTCTGATTCAGTCTCTACTGATAACAACTGCCAACTTGTGTATCTCAGAGTTTTCCTGATTTTTGGAAATCGAGTAATTGAAGATTGATTTTACATTTTGTATTCATAACTTGAAATAAATGGTCACACAATAGCAGTTTTTCCTGATTCTGTCATGGTGTAAGCAGCTGAACAAAGTGTGCTTGAGTTTGCCGCCATCTGATTGGTAAATGACTGCTCTGTTTTTGGGAAGCCTGGGACCTGGGACAAGCAATACAGCAGACAACGATCAAGTGAACAACCCAGAAAATAGTGGTTGAAAAGGGGAAAAAAATTGTTTCTTGTTTATTTTAAGTCGAAACTTTATTTCTTGATGTAGTTGGGAAATTTTCCAGCGGGGTGCAAGCAAGAATATAACAGGGCACTGGGCCGTGCTATGACACTTTGGAGAGAACCCTGCACCCAGTAAATCCAAAAAATGATTAAAAATATAAAAACTAAAAATCTTAAAATTTTAGAAAACATATTTTTTTTATTGGGGTTTATTTCTGTTCTTTATTTTTAGCAAGAGAATGTAAATGGTTCCTGTGTATCTTTAAATTCAGAACATCCAAATACTTTGATCTGCAGTAACCATCAAATGTGACATCCACAGTTGCCATTGTAACACCAATGTAAAAAATGCTTCTTAACAATATTGTAGGATAATTAGATAATCTGTAACTCATTAGTAAGTTGTGGATTTTCATTGAAGTGAACATTATAAAGTTACCCTTGAACACATGAAAGCTTTTCTCCCAAACTCATCCACAAAACATTCATTCAGCTGATACCTGCTGCCGCAGTGAGCCCAGTTGTGGTAGTTGTAGCTGCCTTGCCCAATGACAAGCCTCCAGAAGTTGAGGTCCCCCCTGCACCCCCAAGAATGAACCCTCCTGAGGGTGTCTTGGTCGCTGGTATTGATGTTGCAGGTACTGATGCCCCTGCACCTAAGTTCAGCACTGGGGCAGTTGTACTTGCAGCAAGTGTCCCTCCAAGAACTAAACCTGGGGTTGCCTTTATTGCTGGTCCTCCAAAATTAAAACCTGTTGCACCTGCAGAAGCAGCAGCTACAGTTGTTGTGACAGGCGTAGCAGATCCAAATGCAGGAGGTGCGGCAGCTGATCCCAAACCTGTTGGCTTGCTGCCTAATAGTGAGCTCATCAGAGGTGTTCCTGTCGTCGTAGCAGCTCCTCGAAGTGTAAGTCCACCAGTTCCTGCATCAGTAGTCACAGGGTTTAAAACCAGCCATCTGATTTGTTTCTAATTATTTTGTTATTGACTAATCTGGAATTATCAATAAAGGAGATAAATAGTGCCACCATACATACTAGAAAACAAAAAGTAATTTCACAATGAACACTCAATGTTTTTGTGTTTTAGCTTTTTCACACCCTACATTAAAAAAATGTAATATAATATAAATACCATAATGATTTTCGATAATGATATGTAGTTAGAGTAGCCTTTTCAGCACAAAATATAAAAATTCTGAAGTTAACAAGAGTGATAATTGAACTGTAACTCAAAATGTTGTATTTTGTCCTGAAATAGATCTTCTTTCAATGTAAATTTTTTTTTACCATTACATTTTCTTATCCAAAGTTCAATTTAGGAATACAGCATTTCTTTTGTCTTTTTGTTTTACACAACTAATTTTCAACTACAAATAGTTGATTTATGTCATTAATGCAAACTTTTAAAACAACAACAGAAAGGTATCTCGCATGCCATTGTGTATGTGATTAAACCACTCTTAATGCCCATCTACAAATAGTGTAAATAGCATCTTGTTTTCAGTGTTGGTCTTAAAGTCCTTACAGACACTTCACCAAAACAGTTTACCTGAAGTTGTAGTACTAGCAGCACCTCCAAGTAAAAATCCACCTGTGGAAGCAGGGAGGACAGCTGTCGTCTTGCTCCCTGCAGTAGCAGCTCCTGGGTTGCTAAATGAGAGTGCAGTGACTGGAGTTGACTGAAGCTGGAATCCACTGGTTGTCCCTGTAGCAAATTTAAAGCCTCCAGTGGCCGCAGCTGGTGGCTGCTGTGTGTTGCCTCCCAGAGTGACGCTGCCTGCACCAGCACTAGCTGCAGATGGCTGCTGGGCAGCTCCAAAGGCAAATCCACTGGTAGATGCTGCTGCTGTTGCAGGTGTTGAAAACTGGAATGCAGAGCCTCCTGGAAAATATATGGTTTACTGATTAACCCTACCAGGCCTGGGCTTTTGGTGGTTTCAAGCAGTCTGGGGGATCCCTTCCCCTCTTGTTGTAAAATTCTCATTAAGGTGGTTCAAAAAAGTTTTTTGGGTTCTAAATAAAAAATTTAAATTGATTGCATGCATGCGGCTTATGTTGCAAGATGCTTTTTTTTAAAAATGCATGTACAAATGGCAACCTTGTGCACTTGGACGTTTTTGATCACTAATATCTGCAAAACTAGTAAGTGCATTTTCTTTGTTTTTGGTAGAGTTGTCCAAACATAACTGAAAAAAAAGTTTCTCAACTTTTAAGAAAAATCTGACAAGGGAAAATTTGGATAAGGGAAAAAAGTAAAAAAACAACAAGAAATCTTCTTGACAAAATTTTCTTTAACATTGCAGTTTAAATGTTCTTCAGAATCAAATCACATGTAGAAGTTTCCAAAAGATTTCACCGTTAGTAACAGCGAAAAAATTGGTTTTTCCTTTATAAGGTGGTTACAAAAACATACGTAAGCACTGCCATGGTAACATAATACTGTCCAATTGCATAAAAAAATAAATTTTTGGAGGATGGTTATAGCAAAGGCAAAATCTTAGTCCAGTAGAACCAGTGCCTGTTTAGATCTATTAACATCTTTTCAATGTTTCAAATAAACAGAAAACTGTTTTGAGCCACCTTAATAAGTCAACTGTTATGACAAATATCAGAAATACTAATTGGAACTATATAACATCATCATTTACTCAAGAACATCTTTTTCTTTTCTTTTTTTTTGGGGGGGGGGAGTTGAACTGACACCCCCTCCGTTTTTGGGATCTCAAATTTGTGCCATACAATATAATCAATTTGCACAACTGTTCCTTGATTGTGAACACAACTTTTGACACTAATTGGATGATATCATCACTAATGATGTAAACATGGCAAGTCATTGACTTCAAGATTCAACTTTTTTGCTAGAAAGGTTGAAAACTCATAATTTTTGTTTTCTGACTACTTTATAGTTTTAGCCAATAAAATGTTGTTTTCTAACTACTTTCAATAAACTATCTCAAAAGTAATCAAAATCTTGAAAGTCAAAATTCCAAGATGGCAGCTGACATCTGCCATTTTGAATTTTTGCTTTGGTTATCATGGCAACAGTGGCTAACAAATTGATTGTTTGTTTGAAAATGAACTATTTAGTGGATCATGTACTACCGTAATTGTATCTTTAATTCCTAATCATTTATAAAAATTATAGGGGGGTCCAAATGCCCCCACCTCAAATGTTGTACAATGTAACCTAAACTTTTAACAGTCAAACACCTAGAGAGGAGTTATAATGTGTCCTGATAGTTAGGTTTTGTGCATTTTCTTTAAGCAACTGCATGATCACCTAAATGCCAAGAGGGAGAGGGATTAAAACAAAATTGTGTGGGGGGTATGGTATTTTCTAAAACTACGCAATGAAAAAATTTTACAAGGATAACATTTATCCTCGGGGGGGGGGTCAAACAGGGTGCAGGTTGGCAGATTTTGCCTAAATTTTTGTTCAGGTAATGAATTTTAAATTAAATTTCTGCTGATCCTGATGAGTTTAGAAGATTTGAATTTGGTTAATTTTTTGACTGGATTAACGAGTTTAACCTTCGTACGTAGAAATCAAAAGATTCACATTCGGATTGTGGTTCCGGTTTAAACAAAAATGCTTGTGGATCGATGGATTGTATTCATGTTTCATGATTGTTACGGACTGCAACTGTTTTTACAAAATTTCAAAACTCTACATTCTAGCAAGTCTCGGGTGTACTTAATAAATTATAAAACAGTTTCACTAACAAGACTTCTTGCCTTGAATGTTCACGTGAGAAGACCATCGTTTGGGAAGTATCACAGATTTATAGTTTAAGCAACTCTAAAACTAAGCAAACTATTAATTTAAAACTTCAAAACAAAAATACTCTACCTGTTTGAGGTTTTGATGATGCAGTTCCAAAACTGAAACCGCCAGAAGGAGCGGGTTTTGCAGCCTGGTTTGGCGTGCCAAACTGAAAACCTCCTGATTGGGCTAAACCACTGCCGAACGCGCCTTGTGGTTTTGATTGTCCGAACATCTTTCTGATGACCAGAGTTTACAAGAAAAGGCAGATTTTGTGATCAAACTTTGATTGTAAATGATTCACTTCTAAATCAAACACTTTCAGTTTCACATGTCTCTCGATCGGGCGCCATTTTTTAACTCTCGTTTCCAGTTCCCAACGTGATGGGCATCTAAATATCGAGATGAGACGGTTGGAAGACTAGGCTCTAGCTCTTCTCCGCGAACAACGCTGAAAAAGCAGGGGAAGTTCATTTAAGGTTCTTATTACTTTTGTAAACTTTCTGTCTCCCTGATAACTCAAGAATGAAAGCAGGTGTACATTCCTCGGAGAAGTGCTTTCATCTTGGGCCTAACAGATATATTTAAAAAAACAACTTAGTGATGCTAAATAAAATTCGCTGAAAAACTGTATATTCCATGTCAAATATTTTGTCTTAAATCCCATTTTTTCTTCTTGATTTACACTGCTAAAGCGTTGTCAATTTTGGCTTTTGCTCCTGGTGAAACATTGAGTTTTGCGGTTGTCCGTTCGTTATGCTGTTGTGTGTGTTTTTCAGCTGAAAATATTTAGCAAGAGCAATATTGTGTCGCAATTTTTAGCAATTACCTGTGGTCAGACAACGAAAGAAAAAAACCCCAGAAATATTGACTCCATGCTCTATTGTTTTGCTGAAGCGTGGCGACTTGACTTGTTGCAACTTGGACCTCTGAATTCTTACATATGATAACAACTGATATTGGAAATTAAATGCAGTTGAAAGCTTTTCATGTTCTATTTTACCATTTTTAACCTGGCTTGTCAAAATTCAGGTGTTATGACCATATGCTCTATAATTATCTGGGATGGAAACTGAATATTGAATAACGGGCTTAAAAAGAAAATGAATATTCGAGTCATGCTAATGGGATAATGAATAACACTTTTATTTTAATATATGTACTTACATTTTTATTTTAAACACCCAAAGAATCAATGATGAACAATCGAAGTCCAATTTTTCATCTTCACCCCCGATAACAATGCTCTGTTGCTAAAGCGTGGTGGCTTTTTATTTATCAACCTCTTTTCTTGATCGTCAGCTGTTCATGTTTTTGAATACACATTTGTTCACAGGAGGCCCAGACTAAGAGTAAATTTATGTTGTTATTTATTATGGCACCAGGGAAATTTATATGGACCTTGTATGACCTTGTATACGAATTTCGTGTTTTACCGATTAATCTGAAAAAAATGAAATAAAGGAACTTTGACTTTCCCGAAATGTTGTTAGTATGAAAGAAAATGTTTTTTAAAATCCTGTTTTGTCTTTTAAAAAATGCAATGTGTAGACAGCCATGAGTCTTATTTACACTCAACTGTGGATTGAATCGAATTAGTTTTTATATAAACATGATAAAAGTCTCGCCTTATTTTAGCGAATCCGGGGGTGGGGTCCCACATGGTTCGAATGAACCCTCGGATGAGAACGACAGAATATCTGTTGAAAATGTAATCATCGAACCCCCCAGTTCCCATCCCCTTCGCTAAAATCCTGGATCCGTCCAAGGCCTTGCATTAGAACAGCCAGGGCGAGATTAGTTTTACCACCTGATGCGTGACAAATGTCAATGATAGTAACTTAAGAATACGACGGAATTTGCGTCAGGGTTTGTTTACATGGAAAAACTCTTCCCGGTTAGCCGGGATAACTCGGCATGGCTCTATCGTCTATCATTTTACGTGCAAGCAGGAGCATCCGACTAGGCGAGGTTCCCGGAAGTCGGCAATCGAAATACCCAAGCAGATAAAACAGCTGGCGAATAATAAAACAACTGCTTAAACAGACTGAAAATTGCACAATCCGCATTCCACCGCGTTTAAGCTACACACGAAAAACAAACATACGCAGAGGAATTTAACCTATGAGCTATCAACCAATGACACGAGACAACAGCGAAACCCATTAGTTATCAACCAGTCAGGACAGGGGACAAAATTTTTGAAATGGAATTTAGGGATTAAATTTAAAGAGTGCAACCCAACATTAGTGGAAACGGTTTTTAGAAGTGGCGCCACAGTGCCGATTAAAATGCTTACAGTGGAACCCCGTTAATACGACCACCAACGGGCCAAAATAATGTGGTCGTTTATCGGGGTAGGGGCACATTTCGTTTCAAATGACGTATATTTCAAGCGTTAGATGTTATTGTTTATCAAGTGCCCTGTAATTTGCGAATGTTATTATTGTTGTAAATTGATGTTTTCACGATAACAATGTGACATGTAACAGAGGTTTTCAATTATCTTTTTTAAAAGATTTATTTTCAATTGCCTCTTGTCTGTTGGCACATCTGGAATAGCGGTCGCATTAACGAGGTTGAAAACAAAGGAATATACACGCTGGGACTAAAAAAGTGGTCGTTGGTCGCATTAACGGGGTGTTTTTATAAAAAAATGTATGGGCATTTTGCTGGGCCAAAAAAAAGCGGTCGTAATAACGAGGTGGTCGTATTAACGAGGTGGTCGTAAGGCGGGGTTCCACTGTACTAATAAATCTGAAAATTGCAAATACTCTCATGTTCTGGAAATTTAAGACCACCCCAAATAAAATAAAGCCAACTGGCCTAAAATTCTCTATTAAGGTCTCTAAAATCCAGGAAAAGACTGTTTAACAAATAGAGCGTTAAACTCATGGGTTTATTTTCAGAGTTTAACAGCATTCCAGAGTGATACACAATATATATAGATCGGAAAGCGTATGACTGGTAAAACCTTGTTTCAAAGAGAAAAAATGATTCCAGATGGTGTAGTAAGTGTTGCCTTTTTTCGTGAAACCGCAGTATACTAGTGTCGGTATAAACAAGCGAACGAGCTGAAAGAAGCAAAACTAATTGGACTAACAGTAAAGTTCTTTTTCGCCCTGTGCTTAGTCATCATCTTAGAAATTACTCTCCGTATAATAACACACACGCTGCTAAAAACTACCTTGTACTTGGTGAGTGCTATCCGGCAATGCTTACCCTGTGCTTTATAGTGGCCACTGGAAAAACTACCCTTGGTCAATAGTTACTGCTTGAAAAATTACGCTGTGCTTAGTGAGTGTTATCAAAGACTAGCCCGTGCTTAGTTACCGCTAGAACTTTTAAAAAAACTACCCTGTACTTAATGAGTGTTATCAAAGACTATCCCGTGCTTAGTTACCGCTAGAACTTAAAAACTACCCCTTGCTTAGTCGCTGCCTTCAAGGGCGCATTCCATTGGTCGTACTCTGGAATGAGAGTATGTGAATAAAAACTTTGACCCCTTCAGTCGTGGATTGTGCTTCTCTTGAAGATACAAAACAAGCTGCAGGTTTTAAGCTCATCTAAATTCTTCATGCAGTCCAGTAGTTTTATTGCTTATGGCATGGAGCTGAGAGGGTGTTCAGAAATTTTCAAGGCGATATTACCCTACCAGGTTTTTTCAACAAAAATTGGATAGCCTCAACCAGGTTTATCAACAAATGCTGGATAGCCCCGACTACGTTTGTCAACAAAAGTTGGATAGCCCCGACCAGGTTCGTCAGCAAATGTTGGATATCCCTGACTAGGTTTGTCAACAAAAGTTGGATTTGTGTGGGTCCTTAGCGTTACTGGCTCAAAACAGAAACGAGTTCCAACACGAACTCCGACAAGGGCCGGTTTGCCTCTTATATTTGGCTTCGTCTTAAAACAGAACAACTAAAAAAGAAACGGAAAATTGCAACACCTCTGGCTTTTTTCGCGAAATGGAACGACTAATAAAAAGGTCGTCAATGCTAAAGCTTTATTAAATTTGGTTTGACTTTTTGAAAAAAAGCAGTTTGAGGATCATAACCTTGTCCAGTGATGTCCTGAAAAGTTCGTGGTTATTTCAATAATTTGGGCAACCAAAAATAACGAGCGAGTGAAAATTAAAAACGTGGTTTAGGAACTTGGGATCTGAAATTTTCTAATTTGTTTGTCCTTGCGACTTGGCTTTAAGGGACTCAGTTCTTGGTATTAACAAAAACTGAATTGATGGCGTGAAAATTTCTAGTACCTCGTCACCTTTGATCTGCCACGTCTTTTTGAAACGTAGGCGAGGTATGTTTTAACGTAGTATCAATTAGAGATCCGATATATTTTCTCTAACTCAAGCAACTATTTTTATTAACAAGCTGTGGAGACCGAAAGATCCAACATGACGTTTTATATGTTTCTTTGCATGCTCAAATTCACTCAATTTAGGCTTGCCAATTTTATGTTGGAAGGAGGTGGGGCAAGCTGGGGGATCAAGTTCTCTTTTTTCTGAACTGCCACGCCTCACCGAGATTCACGGTTTTCAAGCGTTGTGAGCAGTAAGATTCCACCAAAACTTCCTAAATTTAGCTAAAACTGCGCTTTTATTGCGAAAACTGCTATTCACAAGACCTTCAAAACCTGAACTTTTTTTTTCGGGGATTCGGGTTAGCATGCCCGAGCATGCTCCAATCGCTCGTACGGTGCCTTCCCGTCAAGATTCTGAGACTACAATCGTTGCCATTTTCATTTACGTATATTATGGTTGTTATTCATATGAGAACAACATCTAAAAGCATGGTTTCAAATGGTTGTTTTTATAGTGAGAAAGTCCATGCTCTCAATAAACCATACGTCCCCTAACACTGGAACTTTGGCACTAGATACCCTATGTATGAGTAAGAATTTAAAAGTGGAAACATCTCATTGCAAAATTTTCCGTGTTTGATTCCACGATCAGATTTTTTCCTAGCGCTGTATTTCATGAAAACTTGTCACTAGTGATCCCTGCAGAAATTAAAAACGGGTCGTGAATAACAAATGGTAGATTATCTAAGTTTGAAAGTAGCTGTAACTCTGTAGATACCGAAGTTATGGAACGCAATTTGCCAACAATACAGGTAGATGCCGCAATTCTTTAGCAGTGACAGAATATAAAACGTTTTCTTTTGTTGGTTAAATGTATGTAACCTTACGAAGTAACGCAAAGGATCCGGCGAGCAAGCCGGAAGGCATGCAGTGAAGGGGCTGAAACGATAGACAGACGTGCGAGGAAGCCGTAAGAAAAGACACTCAGACGGCTGGGGGAAGAAGAGCTTTAGCCTGAAATCAAGAGCAGTGAGCAAATATTTCCAATGGGCCAATTCCGAATTACGCTTCAGTCCCTGCAAACAATAACATGATGTCGAGATCAGGTGCCTAGTTGCCATACATTTGCTGTATGCTCGAGTTCATGTTATTGTTCACTTGAATTGAAGCGTAATTCGGAAATGGGCTATTACCGAATAATGTAGTATATTCACACGGTGGCTCAACGATATGTTTCTTGTGTTAATTTTAGCACTCCCATATATGCTATACTTAATGTAACTGACATTGCACGAAATATTGAACGCAGTTGATGCAGCTAGCGTGTCACCCCTTTTAATATTAAAATATTGTGTTGCGCGCAATGTTGCAAAACTAAAATCGGTTTCTATAGCTACTTCTGCAATATTGCGCGCAACAATTTTAGACAGCTAACAACAACAACAACTTTTATTCGCATTTCCTTCTATAAAATAGATTTACAAAATTGAAGATATGGCACTATATTTTATTTTTATAATGAGTTTAGATCTAAAGAAGCAGGTAGCGAAAATATAGTTTTATAATG